>CAOLHI010002196.1:0-281185 GCA_948474755.1 Ctenosaura bakeri
CCACACAAGACAGCAGAAATCGACTAGCAACTAAAAAAAAGGCTGCACAACCAGTCGCCTCCCATGATGACGACTTTAACCTCTGCCTCTCTACCCATCTTTCTCCTCCTCCTGAGATGGAATCACGCTGGAAACTAGAAACCTAAGGAGAAGTACGAAAGGAGGAGAAGGGACAGAAGAGCCCGTCCGGGACCCGATGTACCCCTTTGGAGTCTCCTGATTTCTTACTTGGCCAAAATCACAGGGCTGAAAAAGAATCCATGCGCTGGCGAAACAAAACACAGCCACGACGATGCAGTCTCGGAACAACCGTCCGCATGAGGAACTCAATGTAATCTGAGAGCGCAACCTCTCACCCCGCCCTCCTCCTTCCAGGGATATGAGGAGCTGGATACGAATTTCGGGGCAGAGGTGAAACCCCTGCCTAGAAGGCAATCTGGACGGAGGAGGGGGAGACACACACAAAATGCAAGCCGGAGTTCTGAGGGACCCCGAGCGGCCGGTCAGGAAGGATCCGGGGGGGGAGGAACCAGCCACCTGACAAGAGGAGGGACCGCGGGCGACGAAGGAAGACGGCGGCAGCGGATGCCGAGGGTCCTGAGGGGGCGAGCGGTGGGAGCGGGAGCCGAAGGGGCCCTTCCCTCCCTCACCCGGAGCGCTGGGCCGAGGGGAGACGGGGAAGCCGGGCGAGGACCCTTACCGGCAGCGGGAGTCCGGGAAGACGACGCCCCAGCGGCTCCTGTGGTGGGGCTGGCGGGGGCGGCGGCGGCTCCATCCCCCGGGCGCCGCCACCGCCACCTCGCCTTCGCCTTCGTCGCCGCCGCCGCCGCCTCACGGCAAAGGCAACGACGCCGCGTTATTGCGCAAGCAAGGGAGCCGGAGGGAGGTCGCGGGCGGCGCAGGCACACCAACTCTCTCTGACGTCACCGCGAGCCACGGCCGCGCGCGGTGAGGGAACGACGGGAGGAGGGGGAGGAGGGGGAGCGAGGAGCCGTCCGAGGGCTTAGCTCCGCCCCCATCCTCCTGACACTGGAGGAGGAGAGCGAGGAGGAGAGGTCGGGGCGCGGGACTGCGGAGGAAGGCGCGTGGGCGGGGCTTCGCCAACGGCCTCTTTTCCTCCTCCTCGTGAGTGAGGGGTGTTTCTTCGCGAGGCGGCGCTCCAAAGCCGGGGGAGGGGTGCTGCCTCTTCCCCACGGTTGCCAGGGCGCCGGAACACGCTTGGCTGGGCGCCAGGCGCACGTGCTGGGCTGAGGGCCTTTCGGGGTGAGCGCGCGCGCTCCTCGGCGTTGCCTAGTCTGGGTCCCAAAGGGGTTGCCGCTCTTTACTCTTCTTGGGGTGGTTTTTTTTTTAATCATTTTAGGTTTTCGTTCCAAATTGCTGCAAAAAAACCAAAAACAAATATTGAGGGGTTTTTTTGTGTGGTTATTATTTCGCTGCTCACGCTTCGGTTTCTCTTGCTGTCATTATGGTCTTTTCCGCACTGGACTGTTACAGCGCTATTATTCCGCTTTCAACATCCTCTGGAATCCTGGGGTTTGCAGTTTAGGGAGGACCGGTATTAACCGTGGTATTAAGTCCCTCATCCTCAAGACCTGTGGTCAACAGGGTTCTTGGCAGACCTTTGCTTTAGGGGCCCATGTCCAGCGTGCCTCTTAAACCCCCCCCCGTTAAAAATTAAAAAGCTTGCCTTGACACTCACAAGTATATTTTATATGTTGGTCAAAGAATTATTAAAACAAGGGTTAAATTAATTAAAATTGCAAAAAAATAAAAAAATAAAAAGCTTGCTCTTTGAGATGCAGACCAGTTTTCTCCTGTTTTCATTGTGTTGCTGCGCAGGAAAGATTACGCTCGGATGTCATCTGGCCCAGAGCAAAATGGCCCAGAGCAAAAGGTTCTTCGCACGCCAGATGCTGTATCCAGCCATAAGTACCTCCATGGGACTGGCAGATGATGCACTGCAGAAACCATGTTTATCTGTTGCAGACTGTAAAAGGCATTCTGTAAAATGGGACCAATCCAAGTGTTCTAATTCACAAGTCAAATCAGGCCAAATGGAACAAATGCAGCAAAACTAAGGCCCTTTCTGCACTACACTGTTATAGTGCTATCATTCCACTTCCAACATTCTGTGGAATCCTGGGATTTGCAGTTTAGGGAGGGGCCTTGCAGAAGTCTCAACCAGGGAGCTCTTTGGCCTCAGGAAACTGCAAACCCCAGGATTCCACAAGATGTCAGAATAATAGGGTTATAACAGTGTAGGGCAGAAATGGCCTCAATATATTCACAGAAACTATACTGTGGAAACACCCACAAGAAAGCTTTTGGAAGAACCAAAAAACTTACTCCTTCTTATTCCAATTTATTCAGGAACGAAGTTGCCTGGGTCTCCCTAATCTAATGGTACATTGCCATATTATGGCTCATCTGACCAAAAATAATTGATAGATTAAAGGGGGAATGTACTCCACTTTATTGTTTTGGCATTGCACATAACACATCTGTAAAGTACTCCCAGAGCAGAGCTTGCCTTGAACATTTTTTTGGACTACAGTTCCCAGAATCCCCTAGCCAGCATGGCCAATGGCGCTGTTAGCTGGATGACAGACTGAGAGCTATAGTCCAAAAATGTCATTTTTTCCAAGGTATTCACTGGGTATTCTCTGACATGCTCAGCCTTCCCCCACCAACACACACACAGACTGGACTTGGAATGTCATGTAATAAAAGACAGGGAAGATACTGAGCCATTTCTGCATGTTGCTATTTAATCTGTTTTTTTCTGTCTGCATTGTTGTTCAATTATTACCTTGGCTGGCACCTCTGTCTGCAATCTATCTCATCTACCTATGTAGAAACGCACACAAAAAGTCTTATCTGATACAATTTGCAGAAGAGATAGCTCTTATTTAATACAGATCCTATGATGCCCTGGTGGTGCAGTGGTTAAATGTCAGTACACTGCAAGCCACGAGGTTGTGAGTTCGATCCTGCCGGGCTCCAAGGTTGACTCAGCCTTCCATCCTTCCGCAGGTCGGTAAAATGAGTACCCAGCTTGTTGGGGGCATCTATAGAAATGTTTCTAAATACATGCTATTTGTAAGTTGTTCGCCGCCTCGATCCATATGGAGAGGCGGGATACAAATAAATAATTAAAAAAATGTCTTGTGGAAACCAAGACACAATTCAAACATCATTTTATGACCATGATTTGTTAAGCCTCCAGACTCAAGAGACTGTAAATTGGGGTAGACATTGTGCAATTCTCCCGTTGTTGTTAGACTGCAGGTCCCAGAGATCTTAACAGCACAGTCAATCTTGAGGAGGTCTGGGAGTTTCAGTTCAATAATAGCCAGAGGGCTGCTTTTTGCCCCCTCCTGGATTGGGTTTATCACCTATTTTATCCATGGTATTGTTTAAGGGAGCTTTTTCAATCGTTCTTCATTCTCCTGTTGTCTTGTCTTTTGTATATGTATGTGTGTGTGTGTGGGGGGGGGGTTCTGCAGGTTTTATGAGAACAGTGAAAATGCTTTAGCAAACTCAGGTTTCCCAAGTTTTCCAGGTGTTGCAAAAATTCAATCCAGTTATTCCAACAAATTCCATTGATTCTATCATTTGGTGACAATCATTAGTGAGCTTAAGACACAGTTAACCTAAAATATGGCCTACAGTAAGGAAAGATGCATGGAGAACCATACTGTGGGCCATCTCTTGCAAGACCTAGCACTTATTTATTTATTTACTTACTTACTTACTTTAATATTTATTTTATATTCCACCTTGATCATGGGATTTCAGGACAATGTATAGATACCAAATAATTCAAACCCATTCAAAATTAAAACAGTAAGGTAGTTTGAATAGCACAAAAACATTAAACAAGGCAACAAAACAGCTTAAAAGGCTACAATAGTTGAAAACCGTGTACATTTAAAAGTAAACCCCAAAGGCTTTAATAAAAACCCATGTCTTGAGTTGGTGCTGGAAAAGAAGCCAACATGAGCACAGATTATACTCCAATGAGAGGGCATTCCACAATCGCAGTGCAATGGCTAAGGAGGCCCATATTCCCCAAGTTTCCCACACTGCCTTGCCTTGACTGGCAGGACACACACAGAAGGGCCCTTCCTGCAGACCTCAGTGATTTGGCAGGTAAATATAGCAAGGTGTCCTTCAAAAATTAAGGTCCCAAACTCTTTAGGGCTTTCACTATCATCCCCAGCACCCTGAATTCAGACCAGATATAAACTGTTAGCCAGTGCAGCTCTTTTAAGACTGGTGTTGTATGTTGTTTCTATGACACTTTGATCAGCAATCTTGCACTAGCTGTAACTTCTGAGTTATCTTCAAGGGAAGCCATGCTTAGAGTGCATAATCACCCTAAACATGTATTCTGAAACTACCTATAACTTTGCCCCTTATAATCTCTTTATTATTCCCTCTTCCCTATTTATTCCCACTAATTACCGGCAGGGGTGCTTTTTTTTATTAATTGCTCTGGGAGACAGTGCGAGTTATGATTTTTCAGTTAGCAAGGAAAGGAGTTGGGTTGAAGTGTATGTTGCACTTCAAGTCATTTCCAACTTATGGCAACCCTAAGGCAACCCAGTGTCACTGAGAGGATTTCCATGGCTGAGGGGGAATCAAACCCTGGTCTCCAAGGTCATAACCCAATGCTCAAACCACAACACCAGTCTGGCCCTCTGGGGTGAAGTAGCTTTCTTGAATCTCCTCTGATAACCAACACTTCATCTACACTTAGTTCTCACAGGAACAAAGGACAGAAGTAGAAATCCTTCCAGAAGTCCTTGCGTGGTCTGGATGACCGTCATCCTTTTAATGATCCATGCTAGACTGAGAATAAGGGAGAGAGAGGGAAAAGCCTTCGTACTATCTAGAAATTTTAAATTTTTCTTGCGATGCCGTTAATAGTGTATATTTGTCTTGGGTAGGGTGAGTGGGAGAATGAAGCATGTTCATTAGCACGATCAGATAACATCAAGAACCTTTAAAAAAAAGTCTCAACCTAGCAGGAATATAACATCAAAGAGTTTTCAGCTGAACTTGTGATATTTATCCAATGTGACTGGTCCAGTGTATTTTTAGAAGGCTGCACCCCTTTGAGGGGAAGCCGATTTGATATGGGAGAAGAGTGCCCTTCATCTACTTGTCTAATACAATTAGTGTTATCAACACTGGAAAAGGATGAATGGTGTATACAATAATTTCAAAGTGAAAGCCATTCCTTCAGTCTTGAGTCATTACTTTATTAATGTAAATCATAGGTCTGTATGCATTTATTGAACTGATATACAATCAGAGCCTCCAAAACCTGTTCTTTGAAGCTCTGTACACAATATAGGAGTAGACAGTGTGACTTGATTTAAGTAACTGCTTAATAGTTGCTTTTTAGAATAGCTGTGAGATGGCTTTAATTATTTTTTTTAAGAACGTACAAAATACCCTGCTGAGATCCAGACTAAAGCTCCATCCAATTCAGCACCTTCTTTCTTTGTATACCCAACCAGCTGCTTCTGAGTATCCCATAAAGTCTGCTCTTTACATGGTCTGCACAACAGCCCTGCCATGAACTGTATACGTGTTGATGTAACATCTAAGAATTATTGCTTGGCCCAATGCGTAAAGAAGGAGCTGTACTTGCAAGAGAGAGACAGAGACAGAGAGACGATATCAATTGGACCAAGAGCTGGAAAGGAGCTGATCTGTGTTTACCAGGAATAAGAATAAGACCTTTGTCACTTTCGATTAGGTGAAAATATAACGAATGATTTAGCAGAGTAAATTGCTTTTAGTTTTGCATTAGTTGTTTATTTTGTTGGTGTTGTTGTTTAATACTTTGAAATTGTCTAGCAGCAAGATTTAAGTCGTGCACTGGTGTTTTGTGAGATGCATGGAATTTTAGGAGATTGGCTATATGCTGGATTAAGTATAAAATATGTTCCACTGTTGCAGTGAAATTCAAAATGGGATTTACATTTGCAAACTGTTTAAAACTTTGTGATTGTGTTGACTGTGTTCTGGTTTTGCTTGTTTTCTGGGCCTTGATATATTTAGTGATGATCAGTCTCCTTTTACCTGCCATAAATGGTTATTTGTGAGATGTTCTAAGCAAATGAAAAAGAAATTTAGCTGGATAGTTCAATCCATGAGTAAAATGAAAACTCAGAGCTGAATATGAAGAAAGTTGCCACTTTCCCCTAGAGCAAAAAGAAAAGCCACCTATCCTTGTTTTTCACTTCAGCAGAATAGAGACCTTAGGAAAAATATATAGGTTTCCTAGCAGTCATTAACAATGGGAAATCTCTTGAACATTGGCTCCTGTAGCACCACTTGAAGCCACAGCACATTAGCCTTTGAAGAGGATGTCAGTGCAAAAATACATGCGATATATGTGCTTAAGAGATGCCTACCTGCTTAATATTGATCAAAATTGAGGTACTGATCTGTTCCTAACAATTCTAATGCAGAGGGGGGACTTACTCAGCTCTTGAGTTGTTGGTTGGACAACAGTTCCCAGCAGCCCTCACCAGCATAGCCAATAGGAAGGAATGCTGAGAGTCAACAACATCTGTCAAGCTGTAAAATTCCCACTCCTGCTTTTGGGGCTAAAGTCCCACTAACAATTATTATGGCAAAAGTTACAATCCCAAATACAGAACATGTTTGTTTTAAAACTGTTGTTGTTTCCAGCTTATGGTGACCTTAAGGCAAACCTATCACAGAGTTTTCTTGTTCAAAAGGGCTTTGCTATTGCCCTCCTCTGAGACTGAGAGAATGGGACTCACTAAAGTCATTCAGTGGCTTCCCATGACTGAAATCATATTCAAACCCTCATCTCCCAGAGGTGTAATCCAACACTCAAACCAGTCTTCTTTTAAAACTACAGTGAGAAATGTCACGTGGAACTGTACAGCATGCATTTTGAAAGGAAATACTCAATTTCAGGAGCATGCAACAAACGTACCAATTCAGAAGAAGGTAATTGCAAACCTTTCTGTAAGGACTATAGATAACGTTTGTACATTTTATTGGCAAGGGAGTGAAAACCCAACAAAATCATTACTGAGGAGAACATAAGATTTCACAACCTGTCTAAAGCTTCCCCCACCCCAAAAGTGTCTAATTGATATCAGGTTAAGAACTCAAGAAGACATCCAATTGCTTTAGTTTCTACAAAAAGAAAACGTTACTGCTAAAGAATGGTTTCTCACACTGAAGTTGTGCTAATGGGCCAATTCAACAGCACCCTAGCATATATTTAAAAGTTATAACCACAGTGTGTTCTATGGTACAATAACTTTGCCAGATACAAAGGAACAGGCCAGCCTACTAATCCAGGCAGGCAGTCCCAGTCACATAGTATAACCGCCAGTAGCTGCCTCCACTGGTAGTTCAATCTTAATTACATAGTTTTTCCCCCGTTCAACAGTCCCATTCTTTGCAGCTAACTAATTAGCTTTCTGCAATAACCAGAATGTATTTTGTAAAGGTTCGTTCTTGAAAATACTCAACAGCTGTCTTATTTTCTCTAAAATATCCTGTAGTTCCTCCACAAATAGAAGAAAGGAAAATTCTGACTGCTGGTGAAATTAATCATACCCAGCTTTAAGCCAAAGACGTAAGGAAATAAGTATAACCTTCATCTGAACATAAATCTATTCAAAAAATTATTTCATGCTTATGCATCATTAGTTGTACTAGAAGAGCTTGTTAACTGTAGATCCATGATATTTCTAATTATATTACTAGGCTTGCTCTCTTTTAAATCTTTTATATTGGAACACACAGCTTCACAAGGTCCAAGGCCCAATGCGTTAACTCTGGGATCCTCCCAGCACTACATCGACTGCAAAAAATGACCCCCTCATGAAGTAAATCTGGGAAAGGCCAAAAATCATAATCATTATCATCATCCATCCTTTCTTTCTTCTCTTCTTCTTGCAACTGAAAAAACTGAGCTCAAAACCACATCCTGGCCATCCATGTTTTACAGAAACCAGCGCAATGATTAGCTTTGAAGAGGCACATGGACTATGTTGCTAATTAATCATAGTGGTTCTAAACCTGGGGTTTGGGGATCCTGGGGATGTGGAGAGCCCTCACAGTGACTCCATGAAGCCCTGCCGCTGGACACCACCAGCAGCAATAGGGACATGGTTCTCATTGGCAAACTTTTACTTTAGAGACAGGGTTTGAATCCCCAATTGGCCATGGAAACCCACTGGGTTGCCTCAGGCAGGTCACATTCTCTCAGCCTCACAGAAAGGCAAAGGCAACAAATCTTGCCAAGATGACCTCAATGATAGGTTCATCTTAGGGTTGCCATAAGTCAGTTTTCAAAGGGGAGAGACATGATGGCTGGAGAAAACCTCCCCCTGTCAGCACCACTTTGTTGTTGTGTAATATGATAACATGAGCAGCGCAAAAACTTGGTCAAAACCTTCTGTAAGACAGTTATACGAAGGGAAGGTATAAACAGAGGATAAATCAGTCGAAGCAGCAAGCTCTTGCTACCAATCCTGTGCGTGGTTATTCAGTTATGAATCTTTTTTTTTTTAATGGGGCTTCGATGTAAGCATTCAGATGTCTGGTGCTTAAAGGTACAGTCGCATATGCATATGCTCATCAAATTTGCAGATGATACCAAACTGGGAGGGGTTGCTAATACGCCAGAGGACAGGATCAAAATTCAAAATGGTCTGGATAGGTTGGAGAGCTGGGCCAAGGCGAACAAAATGAAATTCAACAGAGAGAAGTGTAAGGTCCTACACTTAGGTAGAAATAATGGAATACAGAAATATAGGATGGGGGACACGTGGCTGGATAGCAGTACGTGTGAAAGGGATCTAGGAGTCTTCATAGACCACAAGCTGAACATGAGTCAGCAGTGTGATGCGGCAGCCAAGAAAGCCAATGCAATTTTCAGCTGCATCAATAGGAGTATGGTGTCTAGATCGAGGGAGGTACTGGTACCACTCTACTCTGCTTTGGTTAGACCCCATCTTGAATACTGTGTCCAGTTCTGGGCACCCCAATTCAAGAAGGATATTGACAAGCTGGAGCAAGTCCAGAGGAGGGCGACCAAAATGGTAAGAGGCCTGGAAGCCATGCCCTATGAGGATAGACTTAGAGAGCTGGGGATGTTTAGTTTGCAGAAGAGAAGGTTAAGGGGGACATGATAGCCGTGTTTAAATATTTGAAAGGATGCCATGTAGAGGAAGGAGAGGGCTTTTTTTCTGCTGCTCCAGAGACCAAGACAAGGAGCAATGGATTCAAGCTGCAGGAAAGGAGATTCTACCTGAACCTCAGGAAGAACTTCCTGACAGTCAGGGCTGTCCGGCAGTGGAATATGCTGCCTCGGAGTGTAGTGGAGTCTCCTTGCTTGAAGGTTTTTAAGGAGAGGCTTGATGGTCATCTGTCGGGAGTGCCTTGAGGGTGTTCCTGCATGGCAGGGGGTTGGACTGGATGGCCCCTGTGGTCTCTTCCAACTCTACATTTCTATGATTCTATGCAGATGCTTGGGAAAGGCTAATATATCTTAGTGGGATTTGCCGCTGGGAAAAAAACATGCATATGTTTGGGGCTTTGGGCTGCTACATAATCTGACTGACATCAGCAGGACCATGATCACTTCTGGCAGCAGAGTTCAGTACAGATCAATGAAAGGTTAATTTTTGGAATACAGAAAAAAAAAGTGGGGGGGGAGCTAGAACCTAACAAATTCCAGAAAAAAAGCAACTGAAATTAGGAGCTGCAATATCAAACTATGTGCAAAAACTTTTGAAAAACTATTCCATACACATATATGTACACTCTAGGAAAACTACCAATATGTCACACACAACAATCAAATCAATGAAACATCACATAAAATGCACAATACAGAAAATACAGTAATATATTAAAAAGAACCGAAGTCCTGTGGGGAGACCTCCAGTCCCCTAAAATGTAAAGGCCTTATTTGAGGCAATTGCTGGAGATGAATTGAATTTTCAAATGATGTACTAGTCCTTCCAAAGACAAACGACTGTGGTAATCCATCTGATAGGGAAGAATTAGGTCGACTGATGTCTGTTCAAGTGGACTGTTCAAGTGGACTGGTGGACTTGGAATGGAATTGAATGATTCCATAAAAGAAGGACTTTTCAGTGGTACCATTCTGTTTCTGCAATTGTCTCCATGGAGAGATTCACAAGGTACTTTTATTTTTTTTTTAATGTCATTTTGCTACCAAGGAAATGCTGTTTTATTTTCCTAGCCCTTTTCTTTTGTTTTGGCTTCAGAGGTGTTATCTATCCTCACGAAGTGATTTTTATTCTGTTTTCATGTATTGGGCTGTAACATTTACTTAATTTGATTCATGCATTTTTCAAATGATTCTGATTTTGAAAGCTACTCTGAGAACATGCTTAAGAATAAGATGCAAGTTTTGTACATAGGTAAATTGAAATGCCAACTGCCAAACACAATATTTCAACCATTGTCAACCTAGCAACCTTCAATGAAGTTGAAGAATAACCCCCAAGATCACTTTGGCTGGGATGATGGAAGTTGTAGTCCAAGATGCCAGCATAAGCCTTCCATGGATAGAAGTGTTCTTACTGGCCACAGAAGGCTTCTGGTCTTGCAGGACAATCCTGTGGACAGAAGAGAGGTAGTCCTTGTTAATTTCACACTTCTTTTGCAATCTCCTATGGCCATTCAAAATTTAGGCTACTGGGTTGTGGCAGATCCTTTAGAACAATGAGATAGTTGGTCCTGAGGGCTACAGGGTTGGGGAGGATTGGCAATGATCAGTTCCTGCTGTTCTGCTAGCAAGAGATGGAACTACATGGAACTTCTGTGTGGAATAACATCTATCATCAGACCCCATGAACACTAGCAGCACTGTAATGATAACAATGATTACGATTGTGATAATGATGTCCTCAGAACATTCACATGAATACTGATCTAAGAAGTTCCTTCTTATGGCGAGATGTTAAAAATCTACAAAAGAAGAGTGATTGCATCGCGCAGTGCACAACATAGGAAAAGTGTGTTTAAATACACCAAAGCTTCCTTCTTTAGTTATTAATCACTATAGAAACCATCTCTGGGTAACAGTTTGGATAAAGAGCCTCCAATCACGTCATATATGCGGTTGAAAGAAGTGGTGGCGGTGACTCAGATGCAGTTTGCTTCCTAAGATATTTGAGCAAACCTGGCGATAATTCAGGAGTTTTTCATTATACCAGAGTTGTCAATTCTAAAGATTGCTTTCAGAGCAAATGCTATTCCCCAACTCTAGAGATACTTTGTTCTGTATGATTTTGAATCACTTAGAGAGCCACACATTTGGATCAGTCCAGCAAATCCAGTGAAGGTGAAGCAAAGGCCCATTTCAAGCACTCATTTTTATGCACCTGCATAAAGATTTTGAAGAAAGGGTTTCATGTTCACATATACAAGTTATCTTCTGATAGCAAAATGTGAGGTTTTAGGCAGCTGGATGTTCAGATTCAAGTCTAGATAGACACAGAGAGCAGAAAGAGATAGAATGTCATTTAGCTATCATGTGTTTATAGGAGATTCCTACTATTTCTGCTGGGGTCAAAACTTAAAACAGTACTAGATCCTGCTATGTGTCAAAACCTTCCTCCAGAAATCCAAAACAATTACAAGTCAATATTATACATACTGATTTGGCAGCAATTCCATTTGAATTTGTTAGGACTTATTACAAGTAAGTTGCTTCAGTATGCAAGCACATCTTTCAACCCCAAAGTCAGGCCATCTGAAAAGGGTTTTGAGGCTCCAATCCTGCTCATACATACCTTGAACTGAAAAGTAGTGGAGCAAATTTCTGAGTAAACAAACATGTATAGAATTGTGGTGTATGTCTACAGTTCTCCTTATTAAATGTCACCAATACAATAGGACTTAAATCCAAGTAAGTGTGTGTGTGTGTGTGTGTGTGTGTGTGAAAGAGAGAGAGAGAGAGAGAGTGCGTGCCTGCCTGCCTGCCTTCAAGTCACCTGACAACTTGGTGACTCCATGAATATCATGGGGTTTTTTTAGGCAAGGAATAAGAGGTGGTTTTGCCAGTTCCGTCCTATGAAATATAGCCTGCAGTGCCTGGCATTTGTTGGTAGCCTCCAATCCAAGTAGTAAACAGGGCTGACCTTGCTTAGTGAAACCCTTGTGTAGCATTATTGTGAACAGGGGATGGCAGAAGTGTTCAAGAGGCAATAATTTTAACCACACAGTAGGTACCCCATAACCCTGTGACCTGCATCCACAGTTTCACTTACCCACAATTTGCTCCAGAGCCATGGTGGTGGCTGCCACTGGTTGGAGTCATTGCTCTGCACAGCCAGCTGAAAGAAGTATATGGTGAAGCACAACTAGGCTTCCTGTGCCTCTTACAGCCAAGAGATGGATGTTCTTTCCTCAGTAGAGAGAGGCATGTAAAACTTAGCATGGCTCTCCTGTGTCCCTCTCTGCTGGAGAGGAAGACAGACACTCCTTCCTTGGCAGAAAGAGACACGCAAAGCCTGGCACAGCTCCTCTCACTCTTCTCTTGACTGAGAAAAGAGAAGGACACTTCTTCCTCAGCAAAAGAGGCACGCAATTCTTGGCACAGCTTCTCTCCCTTGTGCTTCTCTCTACCAAGAAAAAGATGGATGCTCCTTCCTCAGCAGAGAGGAGCACATGAAACCCAGAATGGCTCATCTCCCCCCTCTTCTCTTCGCAGAGGAAGAAACAGACCCTCTCTTCTGGTGGGGAGAGACACACAAACTTGCCATAGCTGTATCCCCCTTATCTGCATTTTTTGCCATCCTCATTAAGTCTGGTAACATATCCCTCATGGATAGGGGGACTTACTGTATATATTTGATGAGAGAATAGGAATAGAGAAAGAACTTGTTAAACTGAGACAGATTGATAAAAGAAATGCCTTTGAATAGGAGATAAGAACTAATGACCCTTGTGGTGAAACTGCCACCAATAGAGGTATCAGGAAGGAGCACAGCACACTTGGGTTTTGCCTTTTAAAAAAAAAGTATGAAGCATTTGTGCAGCCTGAATCTGCTTTAATAAAAGCTGGCAGAGAATCTGGTAAGTCTCACATACCTCATCTCTGAGATGTTGACAAATTTGTTTTCTTTGTATGTGTTCAATAATGTAAAAAGCAAAATCTTATGAGCTGTTATTCTACATACTCCCTCTGGTGGAATGTTAGATGCTCTTGAGATTTTTCAGCTCTCAATCAATAGTGCAGAAACTGTAGTCTTCACTGATTGACTCGTGACAAAATTTTCCACTTCCTACAAGCAGTTAATCCTGGCAACCATCTCTAGCTGTTGAAGCTTTCTAGACCATGAAGACAAAACAAGAAAGAGACAGATCTTCAGGCAGCAGGGCTGGAGCACTTGCACACAAAAGGGAGGGGAAGGCAGCTTGTAAAATGTATTGAGGAAGAACCCATATCTTTTCTAGTTAGATTTTTATCTCTGCTGATAGGCCAGAAATACTCAATATATATTGTTTTCCTTTTCTCATCATGTCACAGTGATGCAAGTGTAAGAAAAGCCACACTTGCTGAAATTCTATCTTCTGCGCAATTGTTGTAAGTGGGGGAGCCTTAACATCTATTTATCATCCTAGGCCATGATACCTCAGTATTAATAACAAGCTGCTATGTGGAGAGAAATAAAGCACAACCTCTAAGGTGGTGAAGACACATCATCACAGCTAAGAAATATTGTAACAACAGATCTCCAGCTGGATGTTAGAAGAAGCTATCATTTGATTTGCTGATTCCTGTGACTAAACTGAGATAGATATGTACTAGGATAGTCTGGATATCCTAGTAAACGAGCAGTGAAATTATAGCTTGCTATATCCAAAAGAGTCTATTTTACTCTGTAGGTGATAGTGTAATACTGGAACAGAATGAACAGGGGAACAGTGTACACAGAAAGAGAGAGAGGTCCTGAAAATGCCGTTGCTTCTGTAAGCAGAGCAATCTTTCCCTTAGCGCTTCTTCTTGTTGTTTTTGCCATTAATGATTGTTGTTTTTGTTGTTCTGGTGTGCCTTTGTTTCTGATGTATATTGATCTTCGCAAGATTTGTTCAGAGGCGATTTGTCTTTGTCCCCTCTCTGTGGCTCAGAGAGTGTGCCTTGCCCAAGGTCACCCAGTGGTGGGGATTTGACTCCTGGTTGCCACAGTCATAATCCAATGCTTAAAACTACTACAGCATGCTGGGTCTCCGTTAATGCTACCAAGAAAAAATACATGGTCCTAGTAGCATTTAGATGTTTGAGCAGGGATATGACTCCTGGTCTCCAGAGTCATAGCTGATGCTTAAACCACTACATCATACTGGCTCACCCTAACCCTAATCCTAATCCTAACCCTAACCCTAACCCTAACCCTAACTAGTAGAACCATTTCCACCTTACACTATTATAGTGCTATTATTCCACTTTCAACATCTTGTGGAATTCTGGGGTTTGTGTTTACTGAGGCCAAAGAACTCTCTGGCTGAGAATTGTAAATGCCTCTCCCTATACTCCAAACCCCAGGATTCCATAGCATGTTGAAAGTGGAATAATAGCGAAATCTTGTCAGAAAACCAAAGACAAGAAGAAGTGAAGGTGAATCAACAGGAAATGAGATATCGCGAAAAATGTATTAAAATGAGAGGAATAGAGGAATCACCTGGGGAATGCTTAGAAGAAAAAATCATTACGGCACTGGCAAGTTTCACAGGTATAAAAGAGGAGGATATGGAGCGGGAAATCGACCGAGTATTCAGGGCGAACTCGAAGATAGCAAAAGAGAGAAACTGGCCGAGAGATGTCGTTGTTTGTTTTGTCAGGACCCGGGTCAAAGAGAAGATTCTTCAGATAAACTATGAAAAACAACTTGTGATGGAAGGAAGAATTATAAAAATATATAAGGACATTCCATTTGAAATCTTGAAAAAGAGACAGGAATATAAATTCATGACCCAACTTTTACAAAAACATGGTATTCAGTATAAATGGGAAAGATTGGAGGGGTTGTCTTTTTCATACAAGCAAAGAAGATACAAAATCACAAATGTAATAAGAGCAAGAGAGATTTACGAAAAATTAAGAAAAGATCTGGAAAACCCAAAAGATCGAGAAGAGATCAGAAGACAAAGGGAAGCGCAAAGCAGTAAGAAGAAAGAACAGAGATTGGGGAAGAGGAACAAACTTCAGGAACAAAGGAGAAGGAGAGGAAAGAGGAAACAAGGAGCTACTCAAATTCGGATATAGAACAAGAGGAAGAAATAGACCAACAGAGAGCGGAGCTAGAAATAGAAGACCTATACGTAGAGGAGGAGGACATCTAAGAGAAAAGCAAAACAGGAGCTAGTTAAAAGAAAATGACCATTAAATTTTTGTCATGGAACGTAAAAGGACTGAATTCTAATTATAAAAGAAGACAGGTCTTTCACTATGTAGAAAAAAGCAACACAGATATGATATGCCTGCAAGAAACAAAAATTAGAGAAGGAGACGAAAAATATCTGAGGAACCCAAAATTAGGTAAATGTTACGCATCCACGTCTCCTAAGAAGAAGAAGAAGGGAGTAGTTCTATATATAATATCTATATATCAAACAAAAATATCCCTCAGAATTGAAATTCAAAGATAACAAAGGTCATTTTGTTGGTGTAGAAGTGCAATTACCTGAACAGAAGCTACTATTGATAGGGATTTATGCCCCGACAGAGGAAAAAAGTAAATTCTATGAAAAATTACACCGAGAGATCTTGAATTATTCGGAAGAAACTAGTCAAGAGAACTATTTAATTCTGGGGAATATGAACGGAGTGATGGATCCAAAAAGAGACAGATCAACAAATGTACCAAGCGGGAAACAACAAGGGAAGCTCCCCCAATCCTTCTTTAAATTGATGAAGATGATGACATTACAGGATGTGTGGAGAGGGATCCATAAGGATTCACATGGGTACACCTTCTTCTCAGATACGTATAAATCCATGTCACGAATTGACATGTTTTTGATATCAAAAAACCTTCAACAAATTGTGAAAGACATGGAGATCCTTCCAAGAATTCTTTCAGATCACAATCCCATTCAACTGGAATTAAAATCGATACAGAGGAAAGCGAGATGGAGATTGAATGATACTATTTTTCAAAATGACGAATGTTTGAAGAAAATAAAAGAGACAATAAAGTATTACTTTAAAGAAAATATGACGGATGAACTGAAGATGAAAACAATATGGGACGCAAGCAAAGCAGTTTTAAGAGGGCACTTCATCAAATTAGGCTCAGAACTCAAAAAAAAAAGACAGGAAAAATATCAAGAACTGCTAGACAAAATAAAAATACAAGAAATAAAGTTGAGAGAAAATCCTTCAAATAAAGAAATACAGACAGCTCTAAAAATATTACAAGAACAGGCGAAGGCTGGAAATCAATATGAAATAAACAGAAAGCTGACATGGTTGAAGCAAAGACATTTCGAACATGCAGATAAGCCGGGTAGGTGGCTGGCCTATAAGTTAAGGAAGGAAGAGAAAGAAGATTGATATTAGAAATTGACAACGGAAGCAGAATAACCACAAATCAAGAGGAAATAAAGAAAACTTTTTATAATTATTACAAAAACCTGTATAAAGCGAAAGAATATGGCCAACCCCAAAAAAAGATAGAAGAATTTCTGAAAACCCAAAAAATTATACAAATAAAGGAAGATCTAAGGCAGATGCTGAATAGAAAGATTACGAGGCAAGAGATAAAAGAAGCAATTCAAAAATTGAATATATCTAAAGCGCCGGGCCCGGACGGTATAACTGCAATATACTATAAAAGACTTCAAGAATACATCCTAGATCCATTGGAGAAGCTATTTAATGACATTAAGGAGAACGGTATTCCTGATTCGTGGAGGGAGGCATATATAACTCTGATCCCGAAGGAAGAAAAAGACTTGAGGCAGCCAGGAAATTACCGACCTATCTCGCTTCTCAACATCGATTATAAGATTTTTACATCTGTACTAGCAGAAAGGATGAAGTTAATTTTACAAGAAGTAATACATAAAGACCAAAGCGGATTCCTTCCAGAAAGACAAATTAAAAGAAATATTAGGACAGCCCTGAACATAATTGAATATTATGAGAGAAACAACGAGAAAAAATTGGCTTTAATTTTTGTCGACGTGGAGAAAGCTTTCGACAACATATGCTGGGACTTTATGATGAAAGTATTAGAAAAGATGGATTTTGGGGACTCGTTTCTAAATTGGATTAAAGAAATTTACAAAGATCAAAGAGCGACTTTAATTATTAATGGGTACAAAACTAAATATTTTAAGATAGAAAAGGGAACGAGACAAGGATGCCCACTTTCTCGCTGTTATTTATAACAACGTTAGAGGTACTTTTAACCGCAATAAGAAACAACTCAGGCATAAATGGATGTAAGATTAAGAAGTGCGAATACAAATTGAGAGCTTACGCTGATGACATGATGATAATTTTGGAAGAACCAAACAAATGTATAGAAATTTTAATGCGGACCATGGAACAATACGGTGACGTTGCGGGATTAAAGATCAACAAAGATAAGACAAAAATTATAACTAAGAATGTAAGGAAGGAGGAGGAAGAAATGCTAGTACAGAAGACTGGTTTTAAAGTAGAAAATAGAGTCAAATATCTCGGAATTTGGATTTCCAAGAAAAATAACGAACTTTTTGATAACAACTATAAAAAAGTTTGGAAAGATATAAAAAATTCCTTGGAATCCTGGAGATCTTTAAGACTATCATTATTGGGTCGTATTTCAGCAATTAAAATGAATGTTTTGCCTCAATTGAATTTCTTATTTCAAAATGTACCTATTATAACCAATGTAAAACCCTTTAGAGACTGGCAAAAGGAACTATCCAAGTTTATATGGGACAACAAAAAACCCAGAATCAAATGGAAGTTACTAACGGAGAAAAAAGAGAAGGGAGGTTTAGGAGTACCCGATTTAAAAATTTACTGTTATGCTGCCGGACTTACATGGATTAAAGATTGGATAGAACTTTGAGATGAAGACCTGTTGAATTTAGAAGGTGCCAGCAAAAGAATGGGCTGGCACGCGTATATGGGGTACGAAAAGCAAAAAATAGATAAAGAATTTGAAAATCACTACTTAAGAAGAGCTCTCCTAGCAATATGGCTACACTTCAAGAAAAGCTTCTACGTTAAAAAACCCTCTTGGCTTTCTCCGCATGAAGCTTTGTATGGAAGGTGGAAGGAGCCACAAGATAGTTGGTTACGATATGAAGACATTTTGAAAGTGGAACAAAATCGAGATTATAAGATGAAATTTAAAGAAGAGATAGAACAAGAAGGATTCAGATGCCACTGGTTTCTGTACAGACAGCTGAAAGAAAGATTCATAATGGATAAAAATTCAGAAGGTATAGAAACAGACAGGAAGAGAGACCCTTTTGCCAAAGTTATATTAGAATCTCAAAAACAAATGACCTCAAAGCTCTATAGATTAATGTTAGAGAGAGATTAGAAACAGAGCGAATAAAAGAGGTCATGGTGAAATGGTCCCAAAATATTGGATATGAAATTCAACTTGAACATTGGGAAAAAAAGTTGGTCAATTACAAATAAATTTACAGTAGCTCAAAAGCTGAAGGAAAATTACATCAAGATGCTTTATCGATGGCATTTGGATCCGGTAAAACTAAGTAAGATTTATAAACTGAAAGAAAATAATTGCTGGAAATGTGATAAAGAAAACGGGACCTTTTTCCATCTTTGGTGGAGCTGTGATAGGGCTAAGAGCTACTGGAAAGACATCCATAATAAAATGACTGAAATTTTACAAATTAATATACCACTTACACCAGAACTGTTTTTGTTGAACATGACTCATAAAATAGAGAGAGAGGGTGAAAGAAAATATTGGAGAATTATCTTATATATGATAACGGCAGCGGGGCTCATATATGCGCAAAAATGGAAAAATAAAATTGTACCCCAAATGAGAGAATGGTTGATAAAGTTAATAGAGATGAAAGAAATGGATATGTTATCGGGGATAATTCAGGGTAAAATGCAGAGCCGACATGTAGAAAGATGGTGTAAAGTAGAAGAATACTTAGAACACTTAAGAAGGAACCTTAATGGAAATGCTTAATAACAATGAAAGTAAAAATATTGAAGAATATTAATGAAACTGGGTAAGAACACAATGGACATGGACAATAAGAGATGAAATACAAACACATTATTGTGAATGAGCTGAGTTGTAGCAGTGAATTAATAGGCTGTATGAAACGAAACAAAAACATAGAAGTGTGTGTATATAATAAATAAACAGGTAATAATGATAGTGAGGAACCCTCGGTTGAGGGAAAGTAAGTAGAGAAACGTTATATAATTTGATGGATAAGAGATACGGTGATGCTGAGGAAGTAAACTATGTAAGAATGATTACTTAAGAAACTATCATAATCATGGATCATCACCTGAAATATAAGAATGAAGGAGAAAGACTTGA
The DNA here is from genome assembly GCA_948474755.1 of Ctenosaura bakeri. Classification (NCBI taxonomy): domain Eukaryota; kingdom Metazoa; phylum Chordata; class Lepidosauria; order Squamata; family Iguanidae; genus Ctenosaura; species Ctenosaura bakeri. Next base: position 19,587 of record CAOLHI010002196.1, read on the forward strand.
GAGAAATAATATATGTAAGGAAAGAATTTAAGGTATATAAGTAATACGCAGAATAAGAATGGAAGACGATAAGAGTGATGTAAAGTGGTTATGAAAACAATATGCACTGAAACTGTTTTTCTGTTTTGTTTTGTTTGTTTTTTTAATTTTGTTAAAATTTTTAATAAAGATTATAATTTTAAAAAAAAATTAAAAGAAAGTGGAATAATAGCACTGTAACAGCGTAGTGCAGAAATGTCCTAAGAAAAAATAAATGCTTCTAGTAGCATTTAGATGTTTTCCACATAAACAGCCAAGATCCTGCATCATAGGATGTAGCTATGAGGGAGGAGCTCTATTGTCACAGCTACTTCTGCTCATGCCACCCCCAAAAAATTGCCTCTTAAGCTGCACAGCATTCCAGCTGAAGGGTTTCAGAGATGCAGATGGTGCTCGGAAATGGTGACAAGTGTGCTGTCCTAGTTGTGGGGGCTGCTGAGACAAGCAGCTGGCAAGACCTCCTCAAGGTCCTGCTGCAGCTGGTTGTCTCCATGATCCCCATAACAGGAAGAGTGCTACGGTCATCATTTCTCAGTGCCCAGATCTGTGTCACCTTGGAAACCCTTCATTTGGCTTAAAAGGTACATTTGGAGAGACGTTAACAACTATAAATTAACTATAAATTATAAATTAAACCAAGTGTTGCCTGGTATATTTGGAGGGACATTAACAACTATGAATGTGAATATCAAATGTTACAAAATCATAAATCTGGCTTTACAATATGGTAAATACTGAACAGGATGTCAGCCAAACATCTGTTCCTATTAGATTATTAAAGGTCCTGATACCATCTTCCACACATAACCTCAAGTAAACAGTATCACACCCAAGTGTATGTTGTCATGTGCACTGCAACTAGAACCTGAATTATGTCAATTGATCTCACGTTTGGATCAAATAACAGAAGATGATCTTCTGAAAGCAATTTCCATCTCTAACTTAATAACGTTGAATAATGTTTCTTTGTTTGCTTCTATACATTCCTGATTTTGTTATGTTTTCTCAAATTATAATTTTTTGTTTGCTTTAGGTTACCTGTTCTCCTATTCAGAAACTTTGGCTCCTATCGACAAACGGTTCAAGCTCTGTGGTAGGGTACAGTGAGAACAAAACAGGTCTGATGTTAAACACAAAACAGGTGTGCAGTGTTTTAGTTAGTTTTAGGTATTCCTGTACATCAAATATCTTCATATGTTTTGAGTACCTTACGTGGTAAAATGTTGTTTAAACACACAGAGGCAAGTGCCAATGTGTGAAAGTGACTGTCTCATTCCTGTTCTTAATTTGTGGCAAACTGTTGACATATGGCTGCTTCTCATGTCAGAGAAACGTTGCCCTGATCTGATCAGCCCTTGGCTGTAACAAGAAAGTTAAAAAATAAGGATAATTGATGGATAGAAAATGTAAGGAAGAGGCAGGGATGGAATCGAAAATAAGATCCTATAGGATGGAAAGGTTAATATGGTTCAAGAGAAAAAGCTTTACATGCAAAACTGGAGAGGACATTGTCAGTCTTCTACTTTTCAGTGGCATAATAGTAAAGGAACTCTTGTGCAGAAAAGCTTCTGCCACAGATACTGTGAAGTCATTGGTCCCTTGACCTTTTTTCACCCTTGGATTCAATTTGTCAGTGCTCAAATGGACCCAGCTGGAGCAGATATGGATGGAGTACTTCCAGTACTACTGTCGTCTGGCACTAGAGGAGAACTTCAGGAGCAATTTTCAAACACAGGCCATTTCTGCACTACACTATTATAGTGCTATTATCCCACTTTCAACATCTTGTGGAATTCTGGGGTCTGTAGTTTACTGAGGCCAGAGAGCTCTCTGGCTGAGAATTCTCAATGCCCCTCCTTAAACTGCAAACCCCAGGATTCCATAGGATGTTCAAAGTGGAATAATAGCACTATGTAGTGTAGTGAAGAAATGGCCATAGTCAGCAGATGCCTGCGGCAAACTCACAAAAAGATTCTGAAGGCAATAGTCCATCACCCTCAACCCAAGTGCAGCTGAATCACACAATTGAAATGCTATATAATAACAATACAGGCCAATTGGATTTCAGTCTCTTCCTTATTTAAAGCTATGGAATCATTTTGTTTTAGTCAATAGCACACAAATGGTTTCATCTAGGGAAATATATATGTTGATTCACATGGATGTTTCACATCCAAAGAGATAGAAAGATAGAACACAGCTAGCATTTGTATAGATAAGACACAAAAAACTTGACCTGGAAAATCTCTGTGGCCATTCCAGTAAAGACCACTGAGCTGCCTGGCTCCATTTTTGCCTCTGTCTCTTTTGCGTTTTTCCGTAAGTCATCAACCATCAGTGTTTTAAGTTTCTGGTACCACCTTTGAGAACATCATTCTGGGCTTGGTTAAAAATTGTTGTGGTGCCCACCAACAATTATATATCTTTGTACACCTCAAGCTAGCCTGTCCTGCTAAAGCTGCTGGGAATTGTGCTCTTGCTGATGTAAAATGGTGATAATCAATCACCCGGCATTTAATAGTTCCTTGAAATTACAGTATGTATTTTTTCAGTTCATGTCCTTAGTTAAGCCAGTTATGTGCAACAAATCACCTTTTGTTGACAAGCAGAAAATCCTAGGACTACAGCTTTTATCCATGTATGCTTTTAGCAAGTCTCCGTAACTTTCAACATTTGGCAGCTAAAACTACATGGGCTACAGGGTATCCTTGACATTCTAAGGGGCAGTTTAAAATTCAGGTTCCGGCCACAGTGATATGCATATGGATGAGTAGCCACATCTATCTTTGTTGAAATTTGATTAAAGGTAATCCTCCAAGGAGCCAGCGTGGCATAGTGGTTTAAACATTGGACTACGAGCCAGGAGACCGGGGTTTGGTTACCCGCTCAGCCATGGAAATCCATTGGATAACCTTGGGTACATCTCTCTCTCAGACACACAGCCTCAGAAAACCTTGTAATAGGTTTGCCTAAGGGTTGTCACAAGTCAGAAACAGCTTGAAGAATCCTCCAAGATTCAGAATCCATATTTGGGTGATTTCCCCCTTAATTTGTCATCATGTTTTCATCAGCACTATAGTTGCAATATATCTACATGGATAGCCAGGTAAGCAGTTTTTTCTTTTATCGTTGTCTCCCCCTTTCTCTGTTTTGGCAAAGAAATGTAGGCTACTGTAAGATAATTGATCTCAGGAAGAGTCATAGCACTGTGGTAACATGTATACTCAGCATAAAGAAGGCCCCAAGCTCAATCCCCACCATCGTTATTTAGAGCTGAAAAAGATTTCTGTCTGAAACCTTGGGGAGCTGCTGTCAGTCAGTGTAGACAGAAGTGGGGATGATATGCTCTTCCAGATGTTGTTGGACAGCTGCCCCCAGTCCAACCATCAGAATTGCCAATGTTGGGGAATCCTGGAAGTTATCATCAAACAACTTCTGGAAACCCTAGTGCAGATAATACTGAACTGGATGGACCAAAGTTATCACTGAGTATAAGGCAGCTTTCCAGGTTCCTCCCCAGAAATACTTTGGAGTAAGTCCAAGGAGCCAGTACAGTGTAGTGGCCTGCATATTAAACTAGGATTCCAGGAGTCCAAGATTCGAATCCCCACTCAGCCGTAGAAACTCATTTGATGACCATGGGCAAGTCACATTCTCTCATTTTTAGAGCAAGACAGTGTCAAGCATCCTCTGACTAAATCGTGCTAAGAAAATTCTATAATAAGGTCACTATAAATCAAGGTTAACTTGAAGATACACAACAAGAATAACAAATCCAATGAACACAGTGAGACATACAAATTGCTTGAACAATTGCATTGTAAATGATGACATCTGCAGAAACCCTGCCTGTTAAGGTAAACATACATAGATGGATGTGGGATCACAGTCCTAATATTGTATATTAGGGAATGGAAGAGACGTAGTATATCTTGATCTTATCTTGACATAGGCCAGTTTTAAATTGCAAATACAGAATGTAGCATTTAATGTTAGAACTTGTAAAAGGGGCTGTTCTACATAGGCTTGTTTTCCACCTCACTCCAAAAAGATTCCTTTTTCCATGGGGAAACAAACAAGTGGCACAACAATTAAGTCCTTATTTAGTATTCTTATTCAAAAGACTTACAGCAAATCTATAAATATTTATCTGGGACCAATGAATGCAGTAAGATTTATAGCCAAGAAAATTCTCTAAAGGCACCAGATCCCATTTGATCTTAGACACTAAGCAGAATCAGCCCTGGTTAAAATTTGGATGGGAGACCACCAATGAATACCAAGCACTGTAGGCTTGGTTAAATTTCAGAGGAAAGAGCATTCCCTGGCTAAGAAAACCCTATGAAATCCATGGGGTCACTGTACGTTGATCCCATTGTGTGCATATACACACACATACATATACACACATATACATAGAATCTTGTCACCAATTTGTTTGTTTTCATCCAGTTTTGCAAAATTTTCTACCTGAGGGCATTCATTATATTAGATATTGTACACACATAAGAAGGACACTCTTAGCTCAAAGGGTGTCTGAAACACCTTCTTCCTACTAAGTCAATTTATTATCGGAAAGAAACAGGTCAACTGTCACTGTGACGGATTATCGTCTTTGTTGTGTAGATTTTACAGGTAAGGAACACATACATCAAATGCCTTCTCCTTCATCTAGCTAGTACTTTAAATAGGTTACAGTCTCCATTCCTGTGGGTGTAATTTACCATTGTAATACTCTTGACTTTTTTTAGAGTTATGGTGGGAGCAAATTCAGCCTACCGTGTCCTGTATTTTTAGCTCACTCATCACTTCAAAGACAACCCACTGCTAACTAGGTCACAGTGAGAGGAGGATGGCCACAAAAATGGTGCTTCAGCTGTAATAACATAGCAGTATTAAACTGGCAACCTTCTAACTAATGCATTTATGCAGATTTCAGCTCAAACTACGAACATTTCCGCACGACGCTCTTTATAGCACGATGATTCCACTTTCAACCTCCTATGGAATCCTGGGGTTTGCAGTTCCGGGAGGGGCCGGTTGGAATCATCACGCTATAAGAGCGTCGTGCAGAAATGTTCGTAGTTTGAGCTAAAATCTGCATAAATGCATTAGTTAGAAGGTTGCCAGTTTAATACTGCTACATTATTACAGCTGAATCATCGCGCTATAAGAGTGTTGTACAGAAATGGCCTACTTGTGATAGCAGAAACTTATTTAAGGCCTGATCACCCCAGTCCTACATGGGGTGACAGGTTAGTCACATGTGTCTTCTCAAGGACATTTTGTGCCCTTCAGGACCATTTTTGCACCATTTTTCACAATTACAACTGATCTGAGGAAACCACTATAATTTTTAAAGTGCAGGACTTGGAAGGAACAGAGAGACTGTCATGCAAATTTTTACTTGGTCATGGAATTTGCCATGTGACCTTAGGCTACCAGTACTTCTCAGTAAATCTACTTTTTTTGCTGTGGGGATTAATAAGGAGAGGGAAACCATGTAAAGTGACAGGTACATTCCTGGTGTAGTACAAACAGAAGAACAACAGTGATAATATTAACATTTTGTCATGTACAGAAACTTCCATTGGTATTTTCATGAGATCTCAACTGGTTTTATTTTGCAGGATTTTTTTTAACCTACTTCCTTCCCTGTCTCCCCTTTCACCCTTATGATACATTCGTCCCTTACTTCTTCACTTGATCTTAGCCCAAAGGCCAAGAAGCGATGACACTCATCCCTTTCTTCTTGTACTCCAGTGTTCACACTGCCTGCTCTCCCATCTCTCCTACTCCCTCCCTTGTTTCTCTTGTGTCCTAGCTAGGCATCCCTCCATTGTGCTCTTCCATTGTTTCTTGCACTCTGCCACTTGCATCACTCATTCTGCTATCTCTCTTATTCCCTGTGTCAGGAATGAACCACAGTCACAATCCTTTGCATTGAAGCATTTATTGGAACTATAGAACGCATACACTGCACTAATTTCAGTGCTTGATCTAAAAGAACAGGATAGAGGAAGTCAGTTTTGCCCCTGACCCTCCCACATATTCTTCCCAGGCTGACTCTCCCTTATCTCTCCGCAGATGTTTCACAGACCTTGGTGCCAACCTAGGATCTTCTACATTTGTCTCCACTATTACTACTCTAAACCCCATACTAGTGGCGGTCCAACTAGCTGCTCAACACCCTGGCCATTTCCACTCTAGACTGTTATAGTGCTATGATTCCACTTTCAACATCCTATGAAATCCTGGGGTTTACAGTTTCGGGAGGGGCCAGGTGGGAGCAAATTCAGCCCCGCGTGTCCTGTATTTTTAGCTTGCTCATCACTTCAAAGACAACCCACTGCTAACTAGGTCGCAGTGAGAGGAGGATGGCCACAAAAATGGTGCTTCAACTGTAATAACATAGCAGTATTAAACTGGCAACATCATAGTATGTTTCAATTTCTTACATTGCTTAAAGCCTATACATCTATTTTGTTTTCTCCTGTGGATTCCATTGGGTGCTATGGAGGGAGAGGTGAGACCAGGCCTGCTTTCCAGTTTACAGACTAGGAGCTGTAACTGCCTTCCTAGTCTCTCTATAGCACCCTGCCATCCTCCTCCATTTTTATTCAATTCTGCTTTCCTCCCCAAATCCACCACCCTAGTAGAAGAGGAGTAGAGCCCTTCTGGTATTATTTGAAAGGATTTGAATATCTGTGGTAGCATATCTCTGTAACATAGGTAATGAAGAAAGGTACTATGCTACGTCAGAAATTATAAAAATAGAATACTATGGCACTTTCCACAGGACGGTGGCATCCCAGCATGGGGACATGAGAGGGGATGCAATGACACTTCTGTGAGACGTCATTGCCATCCCGCCCTTCTCGTGTTGCCAGCCAGCATGATCATAGGGTATATCATTGATAGAAAATATCTGTCAATGACATCTGATCGCACAAGCTTTTCATCACCGCTGGGCATGCAGAAGGGCCGGAAACACAATCACATGTTTCCTTCCCCACTGCAGCATAGGGCAAAGGCCGACTGCAGTGCAGAAGCAAGGGGTGTGCCCGTTGTGCTCCCTTCTGCAGGCAGCCAGTCGTGTGCAGAGAAGAGCGCTGGGGAAACGCTCCCATCCCAGCAGAGATGCTGCTGCAATTGCAACAGGATGACACATGAGAGCATCCTCCTGCAGAAAGGGCCTGTCTTTCTTAAATAACAAGTAGGAAAAACGTATTGGGTTTTATAAGTATATACAGGCAAAATAGAATTTCCAAAATGTCTAACCAAATTCCTCAGCTCAACTCAGTATTCAGATATAAGGTTTTTCAAACCTACTCAGACCTTTGGCTTTCCTAGCTCAAAGTCCTAATCCCTAAGTCATGGTTTCACTTTCTGACTCAGGAATCATTTGGTCTTTCCTCTGCCTCTCACAAGGCCTCTGAGGAAAACAACATTTCATCCACCAAACTTCTCCCTCTCCCAGAAGGCATCTACCTCAAAACTACAAATCATGCCCTTATATAGGGCTCCTTCCCAGAAAGCTCAGCTCCTCCCAATACACCAATGGGCTGAGTTCCTCCCTTATCCAGAGACCTTTTGGGTCCCCTAGCAACTTGTTGCTAAGGCTGGACTGCTTCTCAGGCTTACCACACTTCCAGACTTCGTCACAGATGCTCTCCAGTATTTGCTGCTTCTTTTCCTTGGAAGAGCATCTGCTTCCATTTTAGCAACAACATTTTAAGAGTCTCTGCATTATATTGTGATTTTGTTTTATGTTTTAGCAAAGACAACTGTTGCTGATTGCCAAATGATAAGGAAGACAAACCAAAAGAGAGAGAGAGAGAGAGAGAGAGAGAAACTGTGCTTATAATGATAAGCACCCAGACTACCCATTAGGGCAATGGTGGATGAGGACACAAAATGTTTAGCAAGATCTGAAAATAATCACTGCTTGACCTAGCCAGTGGTTTCTTCTGTTTTTCACCACGGATGTTGAAACTAATGGTTTGAAGAAACTATAATCAGTGTTCAAACTTAGCTACTGTTGAATCTAGAGTGAAATCAATTGAGGTGTTTCCCCTCCTTTAGCTTGGAATTAATGAGAATTACTGCTCTCTAGTGATCAGTTTTTCCAGTGATCTCTAGTGATCAGGAAGGTCATAGGTGCTCCCTAGACATCTAGTTTAGTGATGTCTGAACTATAGCAAGTCCTACTATTGGGCAGTCTGAGGCAGCAGATGCTAGAGACTGAGGCATCAGGCAGAGCCCCATCCCTGTCCATTCCACTCCCTTTAGCCGGTGTCTCAGCAGCAGCAATGCTATCTTGTTGCTGGCCAGGTGAGGCCATCTATTTTCCCTATTTTCCTTCTTCCAATGTATCACAGACAACATTTCTAGTAAAAGCCTCATACTAATGAGTCCGAAGAAAGAAAATGATCTCTAGGTCTAGGGATACACTCCAGCAGGCATCATGCATGTACATGCGTTACTCCATTCACTTGACTTATGTTGGCACAGTTGGTGCTGCAGCAAGCAGGTGCCAGGTCAAACAATGATAGTAATGAGTTGGAAGATACAGCTACATGTGCCATGAAGCCTGCTCTGTGTTCCCCAAGACATGCTGCTGCCCTCAGGTGTGGTAGAGGACATTGATCACCAGTGTTGATGTAAAGGTCAACTTTCACTTCGACTGGCTTCTGTATGTTCTGGGGGAAGAGGCCGGCAGCCATCTTGCTCATCACCCCAGACAGCAAGATATCTTTGGCCCTGCTAAACTCTGCTTTCAGCATCATGTAATGCTAAGGCCTCCTACAGGACTTTGGTTACTTCAGAGTCCCCCAAGACTGTTCACATCTTTGGATGTCTATGAAACATGGGTGAATAAGAAACAGCCTTGATGACCTTTGATATCTGCTCTCGTCACAATTACAGTTGGCCCTCCACATTTGCTAGAGTTAGGGGTGCAGGACCCTTGCAAAAGTGGGAAAATCACAAATATCAAAATGGCTATGTGTGTTTGTTGGAAGGGGGCTGAGGCATGGTGGGGAGAATGGGCATCCAGTGTCTAAACCAGGACAGAGAAGTGAGAAGGAAGGGAGAGGTGTTGGCATGGTGGCCTAATAATAATAATAATAATAATAATAATAATAATAATAATAATTATTATTATTATTATTATTATTATTATTATTATTATTATTATTATTATTATTATCATCATCATCATCATCCCGCCTCTCCCAGTGGATCGAGGCGGCATTACAAAAATATATAAATACATTAAAACATTAAAATGTACCCCATCCTCCCCACCCACCAACCCTTCTATCCCCCTAAAACACATTAATTAGTAAAATACTTCCTCCCTTTTGCCCATTTCTTCTTTGGGTGTGTGTGGGACTATTAGGAGAGGTTTTGTGGTGCTGAGTAATCAGGCTATGAGCCATTCTTAGCTGGCCGGGCAGTGGTTGATGGAGAAGGAAGAGGAGCAGAGGCAGGTTTTTAAAGGGCTGTATGGCCTGATCAGAGCCATTGAGAGGGAAGGTTCCCCCAGAAAAGAAGCATCTGAGGTGTTGGTGGTGGGGAACCATTGATTGAAGAAACTCACAAAAAGTCAAATCCGTGTAAGTCAAAGCCACAAATGTGGAGAGTTGACCGTAGTTCAAACCCCAGTGCTACATGATAATAAAAAAAGGGAGGGGGGAGTTTTCTAATGAATACCATGTGGCTTGTCTTACAGTTGTAATAAATTAATTACAAATCTAGGGAAAAGAGACTGGTTGGGAGGGAAATCAGGAAGTGTCAGTGCCTGTTCAATTTTCAACTAAAACAAGAGCTATAAATTACATCAAGTATCCATTACTTAGTCAGTCTTATTAAGAGGTATTATTACTGTACTGTGGAACATCTGGAAAGCATTTCAACATTTATAATCTCATTATGTCAATGCAGTAAACAAAGTCAATTGTAGCTAAATCTGACAGTTGATTTTCTGGCATAAATATTCTTAGGAGCCAATTCATAGAGCCACTTTGCTTTGGTTTCAGTTCCTTGCCTCAAAAAGCTGCTAGCTGACTTTGTGATGCTGTAAGTGACCACTCACTGGGATAGCCAGTGGATCCAATGGTCAGCAGATCCACTCTGGATTCTATTACTGGTCCTATTGCAGCTGTTCTAATGCCAGCACCAGAAGATTTCCCATTCAGTCCAGAGCAGCTGTGGGAAAAGCAATGGCAAAATCCAGATTTGCCAGGTCTCAGGGCCTGGCCTCTTTTTTCTAGTCCTCAGGTAAAGTGGGAGGAATCTCAGAGCCAGAGCACTGTCTTTACAGATGTGGGTATATGTCTTTCCTTCATTTGTGAGAGTTGGTAGCCTTTATTTGGATGGCAAACTCTGTGCATCTGTGGTTGTTGTTTTTCATGGTGAATGATATCCTTGGGGCTGCCTTGTAACATCACCCCTGTAACACCACCAGAATCCATCCTCTATGGTATCACCGGGAAACTTCCTTCTCTAGTTTTCAGGTTTTGGCCTTGAAATCTCAGGGCTGGGGGTAGGTCTGACCTGACCAACCTTATTCAGCACACGCTGGTGGCAGATCCATTTGCTGCCCCTTCTTCTCAGAAGAAAGTTACATTTAGTGTGAAGCTGCTAAGTCGGAGGACAGGTCAGCAGAGGCAGAACCAATCACATTTTTCTGAATTCAGAGCAGCCAACAACTATAGTAAGTATCACAGGATAAGACAAAGTGAGGCCTGTGAACTGTAAGATCACGGGGTCAAAGCTGGCTAGCACAGCTATTTAATGGGTAGGAAAATAAAAACAAGCAGGATCCACCATGGAAAAAAAAGGCAAATCAACAGGTCAGATGAAGGGGGTGTGCCCTCTGCCACAAGGCAAATCAGTTTTAGAATCCCTGTTAGCATAATGGCCAAATATGAACAGCTGTCCAGTGGCACAGAAAAGGTTAAATTGCTTTTACCAGGGCATGCTTGATAGTTTCCCTTCAGCTTGCTAGTTCTAGACCAGAGGGTGAGGATGTCCCTTGGGTGCTTTTAGCAACCTGGTTGTGCAGTTCTCATAGTTATTGCACTCTTGAACACTCCAATTTTCTTTGTTTGCTGCTGAACTGGAATGCATCTTCCATTGGCCTCATCCCAGTGTGTAAGTCCACCCTAACCTACGGACCTCATTTAGAAAACTATTGGAAACTAGAGTGTTGGCCATGAGATGGTCTATGTAGAATTCCTGGTCCAGAGGCTCAGTCCTACCACTTGCTATTAGGAAAAACTGAACTACATCAGCTAACAAACTGAAATGCTTCCTTTGCTGTATACCTTCTACTATACCATTTACCACCTATAGGATGTTTCCTATGTGTATCAGTTTTCATCCTTTGGGAGAGTGAGAATTGCAGCCAGGTCCAGTTTAGACTATCAATCAATCACTTCCCTGGTTTTTCTTCCTGGTTCGTAAGAGAAACAAATGCCCTAGCCACTTGTATTCAACAGGGCTGCTAATGTCACGGTGGTTCTGCTCCAGATCTCTCCACTGGGCCAAGTCAGAATTGATTTGTTAAACAGCATGTCCAATGTAAAAAAAAAGAAGCCATTAGCATCAGGGCTGGCAGGATTTGGCTCCTATGAGCATAAGCAGAGTGCTATCTGTGAAGCAAGTCTTCGCTGCAGCAGAGAGTCCCAGTGAAGCAGAAAAAATTCCAGAGGCTCATTAGTTAGGCTTGGAGTACTGATTTATTGCTGCATGCTAAGATAAGACTTAGCAAAAACATGCTAGCTTGCCAGCAATTAGACAAAGAGGAAAAACAGAAGATAACGAAGAAAAATCAGGCAGCATCTCCCCTTACAAACAGTATACTGCCAATGGCATGGCAGGTCCAGCTAGGGCAGCTAACTGGCAGCTGGTCAAGGCAAAAACCAGCCTTTTTATGTTACCTTGTCACCCTGGACCAAGCGGGGTGATCCAATCTGTGCTCTGGCGTGTGGCCTTCTCTAATACACAAGACATAGCCATAATAATTCTGCTGGCCTTGCACCTGGCTGTCTGGCCACACCGCCTCTTATCTCTGATGTCCACTCATAGGAAAATTTTGCCTGCCCAGTAACAACCTTGACAATTAGTCCCTATTTTATTACTAGTGTATCTTTAAATATCTGAAGTCACCCACTCAACTGGTGCCATACAGTGATCCTATATAAAGAATCTAGTTTCAGTAGAAGAAACTTAAAATACAGTATGTTCCACCAAAGGATAGGGGGCAAAAAGGAAAATCGGGGGGGGGTTGCCTTCTTTAGTGTTGTTGTTGTTGTTGTTGTTGTTGTGTGTGGTTTCAAGGCATTTCCAACTTATGGTGACCCTAAAGTGAAAGTATTTTGGGGTTTTCTCAACAACATTTGTTCAGAGGGGGGTTGCCTTTGCCTTCCTCTGAGGCTGAGAGACTGACTTGCCCAAGGTCACTTAGTGGGTCTCCATGACCAAGCAGGGATTCAAAACTTGGTCTCCAGAGTTGTAGTGTGCTGGCTCTCTTTCTTAACCTGGGAGTGGTTAAAGGATGGTCCTGGGGTCGCATACATCTTCTTTGCACCCCTTGACCTCTCCAGACTCCACAAATAACTCTTTTTCTATCCCAAAAAGATCAAATTGTGCTGGGAGAACCTTCACCTTTTAAGTCGGCTTCAGAGGTGCTCTGAACAGTTTGACACTGAAAATAATGCCTGTTTTTCAAAATCAGAATTTCTAACTACTTCCAGGTGGGAGAGGACTTTTGGGCTGTCCTTGCAGCCCTGAGGAGGGGTGCATCCTAGAAGCAAGAAATTGGCCCTAAGACCAACGGCAGCTGTCTACTGCTGCTTTAGCAAAAGGGCAGAATTAAGACTACAGATGGCAATATGGAGAAGGGGAAACTTCAGGGAGAGCTATAATGCAGTATCTAAATAGTAATTGTCCTAAGAGCTAGCGTAGTGCAGTGATTTGATTGTTGGACTATCACCCTAGAGACCAGAACTTGATTCCTCACTTGGCCATGGGAACCTGCTGGAAATCTCACAACCCCCTTGGTTGATTCACACACTCTCAGCCCTAGAACACCCCATGACAGGTTCACCTTAGGGTTGCCATAAGTCAGAAACAACTTGAAGGCACACAATAACAACAGCTGTCCTATTTAGCTGTTTTTATATGCAGTTGCAGGTGCTGTGTTTAGGATCCAAGAAAAGAATTTCAATAAATCTTCAGAACAGATTCTGGCAATTCTACTTTTTGAGACTATGGCTGCCAGAGTCCTCCACCTGGCTGTGCCAGTTGGAGGATCCTGGGAGCTGCAACCTAAAAGCATAACTTTTCTGAGCACTTGTCCAGACCCTAACTTAGGAACAGATTTAGTCAAGAATCTGAAGGTTTTGCTGTCACAAGCCCTGGAGCCCACCAACTCATAATATGAAAAGGGATTGAGTTATTGCACATTTCTGATCAGGGATAGTTCAGTCATTTTGAAGAAATATTTTTAGCTTTGGATCTTCAAAGAGGATTTCCTGAAATTGGGGCACAACCATTTAAAAATGAATAGAATGTAAGTAATGTTGCCAGATTATCCCAGGTCTGCAGTGCTGAGCTGCTAATACTGTTGGATTAAGAGAATTACAAAGGAAATGTAGTAACCAGAAAATGCATGGCAGATGATGGAAAGGGAGCATCACTGCTCATTTACCATACAATTATTAACCATATTTACATTTTTATAGACACTGAAATATATTAAGATAGTATTAAATAATGGAAAATAATGAGAAATAATGATGTTTGTTGTTTGCCTCTCTGGAATATGCAGCCAGGTGAGTGCTGAAGAGATTTATTCAAAAGCAAATAAAGATTAATTGAAGCATACATTTTGTGCTGAAAAAGAAAATGAATGAAAAGGAAAAAAAATTAGCGAACTGAGATCATAGGCCTTTTCCGCATTTTATTTTTGAAATGGGTCGGTGCATCCTCCAGCAAGGACATCCGCATTTGGGGCCGAGCTGGGTTCGGACTACTTACTGTTTGTCCGGACTTCAGCCCGCTCCGGAATGCCCAGAACTGCTGGCCACCCATGCTATTGAAAGACCGATTAAAACAGGACTTTCAATATTGCAGTGCACTCCAGTCCGTAGCTCTATAAAGTATAGATCTACAGGCGCGCTCTGGTGTGAGTCTGCAGATCTTCTGGGGGCGGACTTCCGGCTGGAGAGCTTCTCCGATTGGTGGATAGTCTCTGCCAATCAGAAGCCTCCATTTTCGTCTCCGGAGAGTGTGTACAGTAGGCACACACAGCTCTGGACCGTCGTGGATCATCAGAAGGAGTGTGCCAAGTCCAGTGAGTAACGGACTGCCCCATTTCCCCTCCAAAGTGCGGAAAAGCCCATAGTCTATTATTTACATTATAGTGCCATCTGGTGAAATAATATTGCAACTGTTTTATAAGTGTGTCACACATTGAAAAATGATGTTATATTCAGAGTTATTGTACAGAGTTCTAAGCTCAGATAGAAGGTTGGAGATGGACAAAAGACAAAAGCCACAAATTGATGCACAGCCCAGCTGTATGCATCTTTGTTTGAAGTAGATTCAACAGCCTGTGAAGACATGCACTGGATTTGGTTATTCCCAAGGAATTGTCTGCACCAGAGGTGGCAACAGTGGACTTCAGCTCCCAGCATTCATCACTGCTGGGTATGGCGGCTACAGCTGCAGTGACTTACAGTGCAATGATATCTGAAGGGCTGCAAAATTCTCTCCCCTGGTCTAAACTGTCTGTGTAGCTTTATTTATTTATTAGTTACATTCACGTGCCATCTTTCCAACAAAGAGCTTCAAGTGGCATATATGGCCTTCCTCCTCACCACCACTTTATCAGTACAACAACCCTGTGAGGTGAGTCAAGCTGGGAAAAAAGACTGGGCCAGGTTCATACAATGAGTTTCGTGTGGTTTAGTAGAAACCAGAACTCAAATTTCCAAATACTCTGTCTACTAGATGATGTTATAGGGGTGCTTGGGCTCTGCCCACTTTTTGAACCCACCCTCTGCTATTGCTGAGGGCTGCAGGGGAGAAGGAGGGCCAACCCCAATCAGTCCCCCAGTCTGAGGAACCGCAGGATTTGGGTGCCATTTTATGCCTAGTTTGAAGAATTTCTTTTGGATGCAGGTTCTCCAAGTAAAAATAGTAACTAACTGAGATTATTGAAAAGTCTTACACATCCAGATACTATGATACCCAATTACTGAGTTAAGAAAGCATTAGGAATGTATTGCATACCGAAGGGAGAAAGGTAGACCTATGGGAACAGAGCTGGATAAAGACAATTTGTTATCTGAAGGGAAGGACAAAATGACATCCTTGCCACAGGCAAAGCTGTGAGACAGGAGACCAGCCCTCCATGAAAAGTAAGATTAAACTTTTAAAACCTCTTTTTAACCTGTTTTAACTATTTGTTAATAAACACACACACACACACACACACACACACACACAATTGGTTATTAAGATGCCTTTTTTGTTTATTTTTACTGTTTTAAATCTTAAATTGATTTTATTGATTTTACCAGTATGCCATCCTTAATTCCCATGATATCAGGCAGGAAATAAATATTCTGCTAAATTAATCAATAAACAAAGGGATGGACAGGCTGAGTTGCAGTTGGGTTTGACAACTACGGAGCTAAGACAAAAGTTGCATAGAAAAAGTGGGGCTTGCAGAGGAAGGAAGAGAGAGATGGAACCAGAGAGGAGGATCCACAGCACTTAGGAAAAGTATGCTGTATGGTCTATGTTACTGCAGTTGCTAGCCCAGATTTGTGGGATATTAGATATCACTTTGATATCAATAATTTGGCTTTCTTCTACCATCCCTCTTCACGTGTCTGCGAGGTCCCCCGGACAAGCTCGCAGACAGGAACAGCCACTAATCGCTGTGATATTCCAACACAATACAGGCTGGTCAGAAATAGTTGTCCCACCGCTTCAGGAGACCTCAAAGGCATGTACTCTATTATGAATGCACGCTACTTACAAAGAACTCCCTGCCCTGAGCAGGCGGCTTGAGTAGGAGAATCCTCATCTGTCAAGCACTCTGCATTTGCACACTGTCTACTCCTTTGTCAATTCGGACTTAACTCAATCATGCTAAATTCTGACCTTTCGGAGGCTTTGTCTCCAGCCCGAATTTCATTGTTTCCCCCAAGTACGGACTAGCCTGTGGCTACATTTCCCCCTATAAAAACCCCTGACTTTGTGGGCTTCCTTGGATTGCTCTCGACTTCCATCCCGCCTTGCTGTCGCTTTGCTTGGCGAGTCCCACGTACTGAGACTCTATATCTCCGAACTTCTGCTTCAGACTACCCAGGCTTCAGGACAGGTGTAGTATTACCCAAACCGACAACTCCTCTAAAAATCCCTCTATCCCACTCCAACCTTTATTTCTTTAGTTCTCTGCGTGAGTGTGTTGCATACACTGTTTGACTGTATTTTAATAAAGATCACAATTATTATTTCAACTCTGTTTGCTCCTTGACTTGGTCTGACCCCGTAGACATTGGGTGAAAGATCTCACTCCGTTGCCCTGCCTCTCGTATTGCTAACTTGTGCTCTTGGCTAATTTCCCCCAACTTATATAGTTGAGAGCGCATTTAGGTGTCCCTCCTGGGACCCCCAGAAAACAGGGTAACACCTATTTTATCTTATTTTCTTCAGATAATGATGATGATGATGATTTTCCTTTTCTGCTTACCAGGACCTTAAAAGCAATACACAATAAAATATATTTAAAAACAAATTTAAAAACCAGTTCTAAAAGCTAATTTTATAAACCAGTTTTAAAAACTACTGTAAAGGCAATATGGAATAATGCAGTTTGGATGCCTGTCAGAAGCATGATTATTTATTTATTTATAGAAGTAAATTTTAAGTAAATATACTAGATTTTATTTACAGTAGTTATTTTTATCTTTCATCATTGAAAGTGCTTTGTTCTCTGTGCGCAATGCAGGACAGATCCTCCCTCTGCTGTAGCATTTTCATTATTATGTCATTTCTTTTTAAAATTGTCATCCTGCCAAACAAACTGTACACTATGAGAATGCAATAAACTCATACTCCAAGGTATAGCCTCATCTCAAAGAGTTCTGAAACAGTTTTGGGATGGGAGGGTTAGGGGTCCTTGCACTTCCCAAGGAATTAGGAGTACCTCCTCAGCTCTTCAGTCATGTAGGAACATGGGGGCGGGGGGCGATTTGCCCTGGGTGGCAATGTTTCTGGGGCCTCCTGGCCTGTAGCCACACCCCTGCACACCCTGGCCACGCCCGCACACAGTGACCCCACCCCTCCCACCCTCCCTCCATACACTCTAAGCTCCGCCACTGCAGCTGGTACTTGCTGTCAAAGATGTGGCCCTTCTTTCAACTGTTTAACTGTCACAGTGTTGGAGCAGGATACTGGGAGACCAGGGTTCAAATCCCTGCTTGGCCATGGAAACCACAGGGAGATCTTGAGCAAGTCACACTGGCCATTTCCGCACTAGAGTGTTATAGCACTATGATTCCACTTTCAACATCCTATGGAATCCTGGGGGTTTGCAGTTTTGGGAGGGCCCGAAACTGCAAACTCCAGGATTCCATAGGATGTTGAAAGTGGAATCATAGCACTATAACATTCTAGTGCGGAAATGGCCACTCTCTGGTCTCAAAGTGAGGCAAAGGCAACCCCCTTCTGAACAAAATCTGCCAAGAAAACCCCACAATAGGTTTGTTACCCTGTTTACAGGGGGTCTCAGGAGGGACACCTAAATAACCAAACAACAACACAACTTTGGGGGAAATTAGCTGGAGCACTCACTAAAGCTAGTGAGGGGCAGGGTAACTTAGCAGGATCTTGCAACCCAGCATCTACGGGGTCAGATCAGTCAAGCAGTCAAACAGTTTGAAATAGCAAAAATGATGTTTTATTAAGTACAGACAAATATTAAAGACACCACAGTTACACAGCTAACTAAAGAATCAGAGATTGACTTGAAATAGGGATTTTTAGAGGGAAATGGGTGATACGACACCTGTCTCGTAGTCCTGGACCTTGAGAGCGAAGTTGGAGTGCAGTGAGGAAACTCGGAATGGTAGAGCGGTCCGGGGTTGAGCAGTCTCAGTTACCAGAACTGTGGGGAGGGCTTGCCGGGCAAAGCGGCAGCAAGGCGGGATGGAAGTCCTGAGCGATCCGAGGAGGGTCTTGGGATCAGGGGTTTTTATAGGGTGAATTGTGACTGCAGGCCATACCTTACTCGGTGAGAACAATGCGATTTAGGAGCGGGACAAAGCTTTGGAAAGGTCAGAATTTAGCATGATTGACTTAGAGCCGAATTAACAATAGTGTAGCCAGTATGCAAATGCGGAGTGCTTAGTACAGCTTTGTCAGGTTATCTGCTCGGGGCAGGGAGCCTTTGTAAGTATTGCACATATGCAATGAGGTGTTTGCCGGAGAGGTCCCTGAAGTGATGAACCGGCTCAGTCTGGCCTGCCTGGGTGGAGAATGGAATGTCCAGCAATTATCGACCGTGCCTGTTTACGTGCTTGTCTGGAGGCCTCACAAACACGTGGAGCGGGGGTGGTAGAGGAAAGCCGAATTGTTTGATATCAAAGTGATATTGAGTTCTATCTCTGGGTAGGCCTGGACCGCAGTAACAGGTTTGCAGTAAGGTCACCTTAAGTCAGAAATGACCTGAAGACATACAATAACAACAAACTCAAAAAGAAACAACAATGTTGTCATCTAACCAAACCCCCTGATTCCATTACACCATGCTTACAGAACTTAACTAGTTGCAGAATTTAAAGGAGAAGAAAGGAGGCTACAAGTTGGATTGGAAAATCCTACACATCTTGTCTCACCTGTGAGGTGGAGGTTCACCTCCTAGTGCACAGGTATAGTGCTGTGAATCCACTTTAATAGCCATGGTTCCGTCTTATGGAATCCTGGGATTTACAGTTTAGGGAAGGGTGGTTTTTTTAAAAGTGTATTAATCTAAATAGATAGGATTACATGTTGTCTAGGGAACACTAGTTACAGCAATTGTTTTATGTTAGTGTAATGATTTTATAAATCAATGTGTATGATGTGGATGTGTGCCATATATTTTGTGAAACATTGTATTTTCCTTCATGTTATTTTTGTTCTCTTTTTTCCCTCTCTTCTGTTTTAATAAAAATAATTTTTAAAAAAAGCATTATCAACCAGAGAGCTCCCATGCCTCATCAAACTACAAACTCCAGGGCCCTTTTCGCACGGGCCTTTGTGCGTGCGATAGCCCCGTGAGCCTCGCGGGAGTGGGAGCGTCGCTCCGCACGACGCACTCCCACTTCCGCCCGGCTCACGGGGCTGAAGCGGCGCGAGCGCGGGTTTTTTGATTTTCGCGTACAAGCGAAAATCACCCCGCGCTCGCGCAACGCTCCCAGAGCCCACCCGCACTTACCTTTCGTGCGGAGCCTCCGGGAGCCGGCCGGGTCGCACTTCCTTCCCTCCGTCCCTGCGGAAGGAAGGAGCGGGGTGAGGAGGTAGCGCGACGGACGTGCCGCCCGCTTCGCGCGCGCGCAGGGGGGGTGGACGCAACGCCACCCGCTTCGCACGCGCGGGGGGAGGAATCTGGCGCGCGCGGGGGAGGAATCCGGCACGATGCTGCCCGCTCGCGCGCGCGCGCGGGGTGGGAATCTGGCACGAGGTCTCCAGCTTCGCACGGGGGGAGGGCGGCTTGCATGGCAAGCCTCCTTCGGTGCCGCTTCCCCGCTGGTTCCTTCGCCTGCGGAAGGAAGGAGGGGGGAAGCGGCAACCTCCCGGACGAGCCTTCTTGCGCTTGCCGGCCTCCCCGCTTGCGCTAGAAGCCTCAGTGCGGAAAGGGCCCAGGATTCTGTACAATGTTGCCATGGTAGTTACAGTGGAATCATAGTGCTTTGACTGTGTAGTGTGAAAGGGCCTAATTAGTTTACCCTACATATTTCAACTAATTGGGTCCTTTCACACTAAACAGTTATAGCACTATGATTCCACTTTAACTGCCTTGGGAACATTGTATAGAATCCTGGGGTTTGTAGTTTGGTGACGCTCTAGAGCTTCCTGGCTGAGAATTTTAAATACTCCTTTAAATACTGCAGTTCCCAGGATTCCATGGGATGGCAGAATGGCAGTTAAAGTGGGATCATAGTGCAATAATTGTACCATGTGGAAAGGACTATAGCTTTTAAGATTTTCAGAGGAGGCTGTTTTTTGTTGCCAAAGGAGGCTTGTTGTGCTGGAAATAGACTGTGGGCCTTCTCTGCAGTGGTAACCCTTCTCTCGAATGCTTTCCCATTACAGGGGGACTAGCATAGCAGCTGCTATTCTTTCAATGCCAATGTGACAGAATCTGGGGGTGTGGCCAGCAGGACCACCCTAGCAACAGGTCGCCATAGAACCAGAGTGGCTCTGTCTGAGCAAAACCCAGCCCTAGTAAGAGGGCTGTGGGTGAGACAACAGAAGGCATATAAACAGGGCAGAATGAATTGGATTCTAGCTTCCTTCAGTGACATTCTTAGAGGGCACTTTCAGCCAGAGCCTTCAGTCAACCAAGGGGGGTTGTCTGAAGAAGAGAGTTGTCTTCTCAATGGCCCAGTGAGAGGCAGAGAACAAATCAAACCACTTCTGAGTGGGTCAGAAAGTGGGTTCCTGAGTTGGGAAAAACACCTTTGCATTAAGAGCAGCCAAAAGTCTTTCTGTGTGTGAAAGCTCTGTTCTTGAACACTATGGTGATCTGAAGAAACTAGTTAGACATCCTTAGGAAAGTGTTATTTTGTTTGAATAGACTTGTAATACTCAATACCTTTTCCCTGTTATTTTAAGAAAAATTACATTCTTTTTTTTATATTTCTGCTTCAGCAGAGTATTTTTCTTCAGTTTTACTTTACTCTTATAGGAACACACTACCACAGGTTATTAATCCTTTTTGAATAACAACAGACAAGCTTCGCCCTTTATCCACCAAGGTGGTGGTTTTAGAGGGAAAGCAGGGTTGTATAAGCAGAAGGGAGGGAGTCAGGGTGCTGTAGGAAGATTAAAGGTGCTGCTCCAGTCAGGGAGAAGGGAAAACAGGCCTGGCCCTTCCACAGCCAGGTGAAAAGGCATTTTTTGCCCACACATTTTAGAGTGAGATATTTTGAGCTTAAGCGCCTTAGCTTTTCAGATCTATTTTTCTGAGCTTAGGCTCCTTAGCTTTTCAGATCTATTATTACTATAAAGTTGCTTTATGTTTTCAGTGTACAGACATACCTCAGTTAACAGTGCCTCTGACAAAGAAGCTCCTTTTTCCAGTCTTTTTCCAGCAGCCCAGCATAGCCCTGTTTTTCTTGTCTTCTGTCAGCTAGAAGGCCCCCCCCCCAGCATTTTCTTTAGGAGGATGGTGAGGGAGGCTGGAGAGAGACAGACTTTCAGTGCTGGGTTGCATTAGTGTATTTGCAGTAAACAATGCAATAAAGCTTGAACCAGGAAACAGTGGGATTCTGCTCTATGTGATCCTACTGCAGCTGTGTGTGCTTATGTACAACAGGTGAGGTAAACAAGGTAAACCTTCAGAATCACTTACTGAGCTTGTGTGAAGGGCAAAACAGAGAGAAATGGGGAAAGCAGATTAGCTTGCCTCACTAGCTCCCCTGGCATGTTGAAAAAGTATAGATCTGTACATTTCACCATTAAAATGGAAATCATAATAAAAGTTGTTGGGTAGCCCTCCATATTAAGTTGGGGAAAAGCATTTATTATGGGATATGTAGTTGAAACATATAGGCAGCACAAACATGTAGCTGCTTGCTTGTAACCAGACATCCCAGGCAAAACCATTATGTCAACAGCACCTGGTTCTCACCAGATAGTAGCAGACTTGAGTCAGCCTCTCAAGGGCCATTTCCGCACGAGGCGAGGGAATCTCTCCCTGCTGTTACTCATCGGATCTTCTGGCTCCTCAGTCCGGTCCAGGGTTAATCGGAGCAGCACATGGTCTAGATCGGCACTGCTCCACCTTCCAAAATGGCAGCTTCTGGTTGGTCGTGGGTCACGACCAACCGCTCAAGCTCGCTACGCCTAAAGCCCGCCCCCACAGATGCAAGCTTGCATTGGTGCGAACCTGCGAATCTGCAAAAGGGAGCAGGCACACAGTGGCGCGCTCCGGCACTTTGAAAGACCTGATTTTTCCGGTCTTTCAAAAACACGCTGGAGGACCACGTGGGGTCATTTTGGAGTGGACTGAGGTGCAGATCTCCGGTAAGTAGTCTGAACCCAGTCCACTCCAAGCTGCAGACGTCCTCCGTGGAGGATGCACTGCACCATTTTAATTACCCCATGTGCAAATGGCCAAGGTCAGTTTTAATTGCTTTGCATGGGAACAAAGGGGAAAGCTATAACGCTTTGTGTCTGCAATTTGCCTTCAGTTCGAATCACTGAAGTCCTGTACCAGTATCACACTCCTAAATAAAACTTGCTTTTGTATGGTTACTTTGTATGTGTGAACTCAGTTCCTGACAAAAGTGGAAGCCCTTAAAAGAAAAGAAAATAATCCCAGGGTGCATTCTGGAAGAAGCTTTCAAGAAATCTCTGCAAGATTCAAAATGTTTTTGTTTACTTACACATGGCTTACCTGCCCTGGTTGTTTTGTTTTCCAAGTGCATACAGTTATAAAGTTTTTTTTTAAGGCTGCTCAGTTTTATTAATTTCCATAGATGAATACAAAATGCACACACAAAAAAAAGTGTTATCAAGACCATGTTGGAAAAAACACATAGCTGCATTGATTAAAAAAAAAAAAGTAGAAAAGATGATGTAGAAGGGTTGGTGTTGTTGTTTTTTAAGTTGGCATTTTGTTTTTATAAAAACTCATGTCTAAAGTGGTACTCGAAGCAGCCCATCTACTCTACAGGGACAGGACATCTTTGACCAGGGCCATTTCCGCACTAGCCTATTATAGCGCGATGATTCCACTTTCAACATCCTCTGGAACCCTGGGGCTTGCAGTTTTGGGAGGGGCCAGCCAGCCCCTCCCGAAACTGCAAACCCCAGGGTTCCAGAGAATGTTGAAAGTGGAATCATCGCACTATAACAGGCTAGTACAGAAATGGCCCAGGTCTTGCTTCTGCCATGCTCCAGAGGCAGAGTTTCCAGTTAGTCTTCTCTTCTACCCTACATGGGAGAGCTAATTTCCTCCCAGTTCTGTCCTGCCTAGAAAATAGCATACAGTTGTGCTGCTCTGCTTCACTGTGGATAATGGCGGGAAGGTGGCTATTTAAAATCCCTTCACCATTCACCCTAAGTGGGACTTGGGGTAGTTCCAGTTTTTGGAGATGGAGTGAGCCAATAGCCCTGAATTGTCCTGAAATTAACTGAAAGAGGGAGCTCAGAGGATTTGGGTGAACCAGTGAACAGGGTAAGCTCCCATAGGTTTGGCTATACACCATGAAGATCTGTCTGGGGGAACTGGATGCTGCCTTGATTCAAGCTGCAGAGGTGATGAATTCTTGTGGTACTTCATGCTGTAGAGCCAAGGAAGCTAATGCTGCTGGCAATGTACCTCAGGCATGAAAGTAAGTGATGCTGACCCCAACTTCTTTCCTGCCCCTGGTTAGAGAGGGACATACCATCTATCCTGAGCTCTGCAGATGGATTTCATTGATAGCACAGCAGTGAATGGAAGCTCAGAATGCAGGAGGTGAGTGGAAAGCAGTGGTGGCTTCAGCACCCACCCAACTAGAGAGAATGCTGACCACATGCACAGATCAAAAAAGGTTCAAGCTGAGAATTTGAGATTTCAATGGGAATGTAACGCTATCCAGCACAGGTTGAATGTATGCTTCCTCATCTGCATTATGACTGACCAGGAGCACCTCTTTCTTATCTGGATTAAGCTTTCACCCTCATCCAGTCTGTTACTGACAGCAGACGCAGATGCTGGTTTAGTACAGAAACAGCTTCCTTGTAGTTAGATGAGAAGAAGAAATAAAGTTGGGTATAATCAGTGTACTGGTGACACCTGACCTAACAATTCTGTATGACCTCTCCCCACAGTTTTCTGTGGATATTAACAGCATTAAACAGTCCAGAAAGATACCATGGTTGATAGTATTAAAAGCTGCTGAGAGGTCCAGCAGAGCCAACAGAGAGGTAGTGTAGGCCCTCTAGATCCCAATAGAGTGCTCTTAGGTTGCAGTCCCCTGCATTTAGCAGGGCTCCAACACCACAAACAAAACAATCACGGGCAACGACAGTCACAGTAACTTAGGCCATTTCTGCACTAGCCTTTTATAGTGCTATTATTCCACTTTCAACATCTTATGGAATCCTCCCTAAACTGCAAACCCCAGGATTCCATAGGATGTTGAAAGTGGGATAATAGTGCTATAACAGGCTAGTGCAGAAATGGCTATAGAGTACCTCCTAGTAGGAGCAGGTCGTCTGTTGTTGCTCTACTGAAAACTTGCTCTACAGTGTAGGTATTGTGAATGGTCTTAGAAAATTACACAGTAACATCCAGACTTGCTTGTTAAGTCCTACAATTCAGCTGTGCCCTGAGACATCAGTCCATGATCGAGGCCATAGACCATCAGGTATGGATCATGATCACAGAGCAAATATCCCCTGCCCAGAGATTCAAACAGTGTGCTGAGGTGAAGTTTATAGTTTATTAAAACATGGTAATATACACTGTATTCACCGTTCAAGAAAGACATTATTGTCCTTTGCAACCACAGGGAGGCAGCATCAGGTTGGATTTGACTTCTTAGATTGCAGTTTGGCTTAGATATCACATCACAAAATCTCAAGTGTAAACCAGATAATAAACTAAATTAATGAACACAGAATATTGCAAAGGCACAGAAAAATACTAATGAATAGAGGCCCACTATATCCATTTCCATTTAAATTCCTGGTGTTTTATAACCTCAGCGTTCTAATTTAGCTTTATAAGAACCTTAGTGAAGTAGATAACTGCATAAAGTCTCATTCTGTTCTCTTGAGTGTGTGCTGCCCTTTCAACTTCAATGGGCAGTACCACCTCAGGGCAGACCAGCTTTGGCAAAGGTTTAAAATGTAATTATCAAAAGATGCTTAACTTTCTCCTTTTAACAGTGACACCCGAAAGCACCAGTGTAGTGTTGGTGGGGGAAAATTCTCCTTGGACTTTTTCTACATTTGTGTACTTTGTGCGTGTGAGAAAGAGTCAGTGTGATGTAGTGGTCTGAACATTGCACTAAGGCTCTGGAGACCAGTGTTTGAATCCCCACTCAGCCATGGAAACCCACTGGATGACCCTGGACAAGTCACACTCTTAGCCTCAGAGAAAGGCAAAGGCAGACCCTCTTTAAATAATCTTGACAAGAAAAACCCATGATAGGGTCGCCTTAGGGTCACCGTAGGAAGTAAGCAGTTTGAAAGCATGCAACAACAGTGTATGGGCAGAGGGGAGCCATACTGTTACTTTCAGCCAGCACGTGGTATAGATTGGAACACTCTCCCCAAACATAGTGCCCTCCATCTCATGATTCTCACCAGATAACTGGGGATGATTGTTTTTGTAATCTAACACATTTGGAGGACACTCAGTGGAGAAGCCTGGATTTGCATGTTGGAATAAACTAAAGAGGAGACCTGGGTGTGATAATCCATCTAGCCATGGAGCAGAATGGGACAATTCACTGCTGACAGTTCAGAGTGGTCATTTCAATGCTGCCGTTTCAGTGCTGACAGTTCAGAGTTTTTTATGCTTTCAATTTACACGGGCCTCTTTTAGATTTAGATTTTGAGATTTCCTCTTAATTCAGCAGTGCATTGCTACCATCTCTGTATCATCCTTGTGGGGAAAAGATGCTGGAGAGGAAGGCATCCTGAGAGTTCTAGTCTACCCTTCTGAATGACTTATCAGAATTGGTGGAATCTTTGGAGAGGAGAATGGGAAAAGGGGGGAAGCCACAGGTGGGAGAGTGAGGAGGAAGAGGAGTGTGGCCAGAGGAATACTGAAATGGCCATGGAGGAAGGTAACACAAGGCATCCTGGGAGTTGGAGTCTACTCTTCTGAATGGCTTATTGAAGTTTCTGGGATGTTTTGGGGATGGGAAAGGGAAAGTGGGGTAAGTCAAGTGGGAATGAAGAAGGAAAGGAAGAGGAGAAATCTAGAGAAACACTGAAATGGCCACACTGAAACAGAGGCTGAACGAATGAAAGGGAATAAGTCAAGTAATTCATACAGAAGTAATGGTACCTAGAATCATAGAATCATAGAGTTGGAAGAGACCACAGGGGCCATCCAGTCCAACCTCCTGCCATGCAGGAACACACATCAAAGCACTCCCAACAGATGGCTTCCAGCCTCTGCTTAAAAACCTCCGAAGAAGGAGACTCCACCACACTCCGAGGCAGCATATTCCACTACCGGACAGCTCTGACCATCAGGAAGTTCTTCCTGAGGTTCAAGTGGAATCTCTTTTCCTGCAGTTTGAATCCATTGCTCCTTGTCCTAGTCTCTGGAGCAGAGGAAAAGAAGCCCGGTCCCTCCTCGACATGACATCCCTTCAAATATTTAAAGATTTGTTTAATGTACCTAATACCGAAGCATTTGTTTCTCTAAGATGCCTGCATGACTACATCTGAGACTACAGTTTTAGGCTATGTTGGAGGAACACTCTTCCTAGGGATTAGTGGCAGATGATAGATTCTGTGTGTTCAGACTGAACTGTAAAGAAGCTATCCAAGGTAATTATCCCTATTTTCCAAAATTGGTTCAGCAGCACCTTGGAGAGCTCCTTTAAAAACCAGAATGATTCATTGTTCCACTGATATGGGAGCCACTAGCCACCACTGCTGGAGATATTACTCCCTATGTGGGATGGTCATGAGAGATTTATAGCATCATGAAAGATTCTGTGAGGGACAACACAGTTTCATCCACTTACTACTCACTTGCTGTCTAGACTTGCTATTAATCCTTCCACCACCATCATTTCTTTGCTGTGCAGTACACACTTGGAGACGTTCTCAATTACTAAGGAGGGAGAGAGGGAAGGCAGCATGACCGAGCAGCAAAAGTGCAGGAGCAGCTAGACCTTCCTTTTCTCCTGCTACATTAGGAGAGCTAAAGGTTTTTGCTGGAACTGGGAAAAGAGGAACTGTAATCCTCAGAGGGACTGTAAACTATAGAAATGTGCCTCTAGTGTAAATCATTGCACATTATTCAAATTATTTCATGTTATTTAAGAGTCAGGCTATGAACTTGTTTGAATTGGAAATTTGTATTATTTACTGTTGACAGGTGGAAAGCTATAGGACTGGAAGAATATTCACCATTATTTATTAATCGGCTGAAGAATGATTTTCTTAAGACCCAAGAGACCTAGCTGGGAAGAATAACACTGAAGCAAAAATTTGCCTTATTTCCCCCCAGTATTCTCACATCCTGAAGTGCCTTATGAAATTATTCTGTGCAAAAAAAATTGTAGGTTTTGTGCAAAAACCACAACTTTTGCACAGAAATATGTGTTTCTGGAAACAATATTTTTTCATTTTTTTCCACATAAAAATAATATTTTCAGAAACACATGTAGGCTTTTTGTATAAATTAGTGTTTTTGCACAAAAACCCCATGTGCATTTTTGGAATTATTGCATTAAAATTGTGGAGTTTTTTCTGTCAAAAATATTTTCATGCAAAAAAAAATCTTCAGAAACATGGGTTTTATGAGCAGAAAACCATTGTTTTTCAAAAAAAACCACCAGCGTTGCATATAGCAACCGCATGTATTTCTGGAAAACGCATTCTGGAAATGTATGGTCTTGTGCAAACATTATGTTTTTTGCACAGCATACCACAGTTTGACACAATAAAGCCATGTATATTCCAATGCAGAGTAATTTCCAAAAATGCTTCAGGATATGTGTATACTAGGCAAAAACTTTCCAGTAACATTTGTATGGGAAGTTTTGGTCAAATGCCACATTTCCATTTAGAGGGTATACCCCAAAAGACCTGCTTATCCCCATAGGTTTCTTGTGAGCCACTGGCAGTGGCGGAGCTTGGAGTGTGTGGAAGGGGGAAGGAGGAGGTGGGGCTATGGTGCACAAGGGTATGGCCACAGTGTGTGGGGACATGGCCAGGCCATGCGGGGGCGTGGCTACAAGCTGGGACAGCCTCAAAACATTGCCACATGGGGCGAAGTGCCTCCTGCCGCTCTGTTCCTATGCCACTGGCCACTGGTCTGAAATGATAGCACAGAGGTGGTCTTTTAGGCCATTTCCACACCACACTGTTATAGTGCTATTATTCCATTTTCCACATCCTATGGAATCCTGAGGTTTGCTGTTTAGGGAGGGGCATTTATAACTCTCAGCCAAAGAGCTCTTTGGCCTCGGTAAACTATAAACCCCAGAATTCCATAGGTTGTTGAAAGTGGAATAATAGCACTATAACAATGTAGTGCAGAACTGGCCTTAGTAACAAACCAGTCAAGTTCCTGAAGATGATTTATGTGGAAGATAAGTCCTAAAATCTTTCAGGAAAGGTAAGAGTTTTGCCCTCCATCTTCCTGTGAATTTTAGCAGAATTTGTCTGACAATGGCACTAGGGTCTGAATCCCCATTTAGCCATGGAAACCCACTGGATGACCTTTCTCCTTCTTAGCCCAAGAGAAAGGCAATGATAAACCTTCCTCTGAACATATATCCCCAAAAAAGCCCTAAGATAAGGTTGCTGTTAAGTGAGATTCAGTTTGAAGGTGCATCACAATAATTTCCTGGTATTCTACCGTGTCATTCTCAGCAGACCTACTGTGAGTATTCTGAACAGTTTCCTCAGACCTACATTGTTAGGAAATGACAGCATAACAAATGACCTCCTTTAAATGGGAGGAGGCTTTGGATTTTGTAACCAAGGTGAAAAAATGTTGCTTGAAATTATCCCCCCCCCCGCAGCCATTTCCATCGTAGAAGTCCAGTGAATCTGAAACAGCCTTAGCTCTGCACATGCAGAGTAACTTCTCTCTTCCAATTTCTGCTTCCTATTGGGCAACATGGAATAAATATGTTTGTTCATTGTTTAAAAAAACAAAATGACTGTGTGTTTATTTTTTAAATCTTTTAAAAATGCAGAAACTAGGCTCAAAAGGTCTCAACTGGCTGACAGGGCCAACTCAGAATATTTTGCTGTCTGAGAGGAAAGGAAAAAGGGTACCTTCCCACATTTTAGAGTAAAACAACCTGATGGGAAGTTGATTCCTCCTGTCTTTACTTTGGAGGAGCAGAGGGGAGATTTCTGTCTCTGGGCTCTTCTCCTTGTTCCATCACTAATCCTCCAAACCAGAGAAAACTGGAGGGAAAAACTGGCCACTCTCATAAAGTTTGATGAGGTGGGAAATCCACTCTCCTTCACTTGTAAAAAATAGACTGATAGCACCAAGGAAAAGCAAAGAATCTGTGGTTTTGCACCAAGGAAAAGCAAAGAATCTGTGGTTTTGCACCAGGAAAAGCAAAGAATCTGTGCTTCTAAAACCAGTACTCAAAGCAACAGAAAACTCCAACTTGAAGAAAAGCCCCATTGTGTAGCCTCTGTTATTAGGCTGTTGTTAATTATACTGATTATGTTTCCTGATCAATTTGTGATTTGTGTGACTTGTAATTAACCTTTCAGAATGTCATATGCTCCACAGCACACATCCTACAGCACACACTCCTACCAATACTATACTATGTTTTCTTCAGAGCTATACCACATTATTCTCTATTAGAATAATCACTAATTATTCTCTAGTAGCGTATTTACCTGGCATTGCCTGGGATTTTATTTTCTCATAAGTAATACTTGTTAGAAAGATTTGAGATCTTGTGTCTCTATTTCCCCAAACTGTGTTGCCCAGTTCTGGTAACTTTTCCCCAAATTCCCCAATCCAATCTGTATTTGTTAACATACAGAGGTTTGGTTTCTGAGGAAATACACTGCCCTCCTTCTTGCTACTAAGGCCTCATTTCCATAGCAACCACCCTGAGGCCCAAGAGCTCTCTGGCTGAGAATTTAAAGGCCCCTCCCTAAACTTCCAGCCCCAGCATTCCATAGAATCTTCACAGTCACCAATCATGTGAGGTCTTTGCCTGCCTGGCACAGACAAACTCACAAACTGTGACTTTTATATACTAGATGTAGGGCCAGTGTGGTGTGCTGGTTTGAGCATTGAACTATGGCTCTGGAAATCGGGATTTGAATCCCCCCCATTCAGCCATGGAAACTCACTGTGTGACACTGGGCAAGTCAGACTCTCTCAGCCTCAGAGGAAGGCAAAGGCAAACCCCTTCTGAACAAATCTTGCTGAAAGAACCCCATGATAACTTTGCCTTAGGCTTGCCATAAGTTCCAGATGACCTGAAGTTACACAACAATTCTTGTCTGTCTCTAAATCTTGTGGGCCAGTGCTTTCTTTTCAAGGAGAAAGCTGACTTTCTTCCAAACTGAGGGTGGGAAAACAGACAAAAACTCGAAGTCACCAGAGGCCTGTTTTTAAGTTGTGAAGATGCCAATGAAATCTATGACGGCATCATCCAAGCATCCAACCGTGGGTTCCTTGCATGATGAAAAACTTCTGTTCCCATGCATGTACCTGGTCAATAAGGTAAAAAGTCTCCCCCGCTATACTCCAAATGCTCCAGACAGATTTGAACATTGTAGTCCCTTCTAGCTGGGTAGACTTGAGGCTGAGCTGTTTCCCAAATTCCCCTCTAAGGGGAATGCTAAGCAGAGCTTAGAAGGAACGCATAGCAACTAATAGCACTGCTTTTAATAAGCTTTCTTTTCCCACATGACTACCATAACATTCTTTTTGTACATTAATACAAAGATGGGCAAAGGCATTGCTTTTTCATGAAGCAAGTACTCGTTTTTACTTGGGAGGCTGCAAGGTGTGCTACCTCATAGCTTTAATTACATGAGGTGGCTGGGGAGTTGCTGGCTCATGCTTTACAGGGCTTCTTAGCAGAAGCTGCTTAAACCCAAAAACAACCAGCGTGGTTGTGACAGAGCCTGAAAGTGTGGCTAGCCTGAGTGGCAGAGCAGCCCCAGCAACAGGTTGCCATGTAACCAAAGTAGCTCTGTATGAGAAACACCCAGCCCATTGATGAGAGGAAGAGACTGAGATTGGAAAGGAGAAGGTCTACATATAAGACACAGTGACCTGGATTTTTGAGCTTCCTTCAACGATGCTTCCAGAGAGGAGAGGATAGAGGTCTAGAGCTCCAGGGTAGAGGCCTTCAGTCAGCCAGTGGGGTTGTTTGAATAAGAGTGGTTGTCTTCTCAGAAGTAGAGAGAAAGAGACAGAGGAGAAACCAAACCATTTTCAGTTGGGTCAGAAGGTGTGACTTTCATTTGGGAATTAAGCCTTTGAGTAAAAGGGAAGCCAAAGGCCCATGTGTGTATGCAAGTTCCGTATCTGTATACTCAGTTAAGCAATAAGAAATTGGATAAACACCTCTTTGAAGTGCAGTACTGCTTGGATATACTTATGACACCCAATACCTTTCCCTGTTTGTTAATTTAATAAAGATTAAATGATATATTTTTTAAAATTCTGACTCAGTAGAATGCTTTGTTCTAATCGATTAGTAACATGGTACCACAGATCAGTACATCATTCTGAATAACACCTAAGAGACTTTACACTTTAGTCACTAAGGTGGTGGTTTTATAGGAGAAATCAGGGCTGGTGCTTTACCAGGCTGGGAGGAAAGCAGACCTGGTCCCCACAGTATATAGTGGTTTGAGTGTTGGACTACGACTCTGAAGATCAGGGTTCAAATCCCTGCTCAGCCATGGAAAATCACTGGGTGACCTTGGACAAGTAACACTCGCTCAGCCTCACAGGCAAATAATCCTGCCAAATCTTGCCAAGAAAATCCTATGATAGGATCACCTTAGTGTCACCAAAAGTCAGAAATGACCTGAAGGTGCACAACAACAACAACAAGTAGAGGCCCAAAAAAGCTTTAGGAACTTCTTAGATGCTAGCTACGGACTGAAGCAAAGCAATGCACCATAGTTTGCTGCCTCCACCTGCTGCAATAATGGAAGTAGTCAGCTTCAAAGGGTTGGCAACCTCTGTAATTCGACCCTTTACAGTTTTTTATTTTTACTCTGTTCCCAAATTTTGCGCCTTTAAGAAACATCCAGGATACTGTAATTCATAGAACCATAGAGTTGGAAGAGACCATAAGGCCCACCTACTCCAATCCCTTGCCATGCAGGAATACTCAGCTACAGTACTCTTGAAAATGCCCATCTAACCTTTGTTTGAAGACCACCAAAAAAGAAAGCTAGACCATCCCAAGGCAATCTATTCCATTGTCGAACCATTCTTAGAGTAAAGAAGTTCCCTCTTGAAGTTTTGGTGGAATTTCTTTTCTTGTAATGTTGAATCTGTTGGTTTGTGTTCTAGTCTCTAGAATAGCAGAAACCAAGCTTATTTATCTTCTACATGCTATTCCTTCACATGTCTAAAGATGGTTATCATGTCAACTCTCAGGCCATTTCCACACTAGGTTGTTATGGCGCTGGCCCCTCCCGAAACTGCAAACCCCAGGATTCCATAGGATGTTGAAAGCGGAATCATAGCGCTATAACAGCCTAGTGTGGAAATGGCTTATGTCTTCTTTTTGCAAAGCTAAACATACCCAGCTTCCTAAAACTTTCTTCTCAGGGCTTGGTTTACAGACCTTTTACCATCTTGGTTGCCCTCCTCTGAGCCTGTCAATATTCTTCCAGTTTGTCAGTATTGTTTTGTATTCCCGGTGAAGTCTGAACAAAGCAAAATAGATTGTCACGACTGCTTTCCTTGATCTCGATACTGTTCTCCTGTTGATGCAGCCTAGATTGCATTGGGTTTTTTGGTTGCTGTATCTGTTAACTCATGTTTAGCCTGAGGCCTAATAAGACCCCCTAGATCCTTTTCACACATCCTACTTTCAGGCCAGGTGTCACCCATTCTATAATTATGAATTACATTTCTCTGTTTAAAGGTAGCACCTGGTACTTACCCATGTTGAAATTCATTTTGTTAGTTTTGGTTGAGCAATCAATTCACAACATTCAACTGAACATAAGACCAAAGGTTACAGATTTTCATTGGCACAATTCACCTTCAGGAGGCACAAAGAAAAACTTGGAACACCTCTGCACTTTTTTTTTACACAAATCTCTCTTTGATGATGCTGTTCTGTGTTAAATTGAATAAATGCTGTCATCTAGTGGTGGTTGGTGGCCCCCATGTCTGTGGGTTGGTGAATCTGTTCTGGACTTCACTCCCAAATTTAAACGAACTATTCAAAGTGCTGAAATTATTTTGGCCAATGGGGTCCAGTACCTTTAATAGCTTCTTTAAAGTCCCATCTAAGATCTGAAACAGATTCACCACCCACTGACATGGAGGCCACCAGCTGCTTCCAAGTTTGACCCTATCTCAGATATGCATAAGTGGGAATGGGGATGATCATGACCCAGGCATTTAAACCAGGATCCTGGGTGTATCTGAATGGGAGACTGAGACAGAACCAAATGTAGAAGAAGGAAAATAATTGCAGTACTGAACCCAGTTCTGGGTGTTACGGGTTACTTTGGATTGGGCCCAATAGTGTCCTGTGCCAGTGGAATGATATTTCTGCTCATGCAAAGCACCCTCCCCAATTCTGATAGTATCCTTGCCCCATCTCCTTGTGCCTCATTGTTCACTGTTGCAGAGGATCCCTCAGCCGCCAGGAATAACATACGGGGGAGCAGAGACAGAGTTTCCAGACAACTCTTACATGAGTAGAATTCTATTTGTGCTTCTCTGGATCCATCTATTATTAATATAATTCCTCTTATTATTTTCTCTTTTTTCCCATTTCAGCTTTTTTTAAAAAGAGACAATGAGGTTTTTAAAAAGTATAAGAGACATTCTCATTCAGCTAACTTTTTAAAGCGAAAAGGAAGAAACTTCTACAGAAAATAATTAGTAGAAGAACACAATTAAGGGAAGAAATGATTTACAAGGACAGTGATAATCGACAAAACAAGACAAGAAAACAGCAGAAACAATTGCTTGGCAAAGGAGACAGAGAAATTAAAAAGTTAAGAAGTAACAGGAGTGACAAATTTCAGTTAGAATGGATCATGATGAAGTTTTGGACTGGAATTTACAGTTCAAACTTTTAGAATAATCATGTCTATGGTCTGAGTGTCAGATAGTTCATTAATGTCAAGGTACTCTATACAGAACATTTATGATATGAAATATCTCAGATAATGCATGAAGAACAAATTTAAGCTAACTCAATTTTTTATATCAATGATTTATTCCTATTTGTAATCATCAGTAGTAGTAGTAGTAGTAGTAATAATAATGATGATGATGATGATGATGTTTATTTATAACATCCTTTCCACCAAAGGGTGGAACAACAACACATACAATAAGACACAAGGACATTAAAACAAAAAACCACAATACATAATACATGGCATAATGTCCCCAACACCCCACCAGTCGCTACCCGTCTCAGCACCTTAAACACAACTCAGTGGCTTAAGATGGTGAGTCAAAGAGGAAGGTCTTCAACTGTTTACAAAAATGGCTCAGATCCTCCTCCAGCTGCAGGTCCAAAAGAAGACCATTCCACAAATGCGGAGCCAGATCTTGAATGGCTCACAGCCTTGACAGAGCCGTACGCGTTGGTGGAACAGGCAATAATCCTTTGCCTGAAGATCTTTAATTCCTGGATGGAACGTACCACACAAACTGAGCTGTAAGGTACTGAAAGAGGTTAGAACACAAAGCTTTAAATACCAGGACCAAAAGTTTGAAACAGGCCCTGGCCTGAACTGGTAGCCAGTGAAGGGATCTATGGGGAAAAGAAACAGGTGAATATTTTGACAGATTTAAAACAACCCAAACAGCATTGTTCTGAATTAAAACCAGAGGAGGAAGGGCGCAGGAAGGCAAGCCTGCCAGTAAGCTGTTACAATAATCCAGGCATGAGATAACCAAGGCTTGGACAAGCAGATGGGCAGTCTTTACAGTCAGGAACCTCCAGATCCCGCAGATGATCAAAAGATAATTAAAGGGAGGTAAAAGTCTAAAATGAGCTGCCTAAATACCCTAAGGCACCAGATCCCATCTGATCTTGGAACAGATCCACCCATCTGATCTAAGCATGATCAGCCCTGGTTATTACTTGGATGGGAGACCACTAATGAATATCAGGTGCTGTAGGCTATATTTCAGAGGAAGGAACTGTCAAAATCACCTCTGAGTATTCCTTGCCTAAGAAAGCCCTATGAAATTCATGAGGCACATGCACACAACCAGGTCTATACCCCCTTATAAACTGCCTGTCTTTGGCACTGTTCTGTCCGGCCCTAAACTTTAGCATGTCATGATGGGAAGCCCTTTTCAGCTTTGTCTCTCTCTCCCTGTATAATAGGGATCGTGCCCTTTCTCTGCTCTACTTTTCTTCATGCAGTCATCTGGCAGTGAATGCAACCTCAGGCAACCAGAGATCCTATCTTTTGTACAGCTCCCAGCCTGTGGAGGGAATCTTCACATGTATAATTCGTATATGATCAGGCTCAGTTCTGACCTTCAGATGAATGCATGGCAATTGGGGGACATTAGTCCTGATTTTGCTCCATCTCCCCACATTCAGTGAACAAAATATGAAGAGCTAGTGAAGATTTTAATTTATTCTACATCTTTCTCTTGCTGCTTCCAAAGTTTTGCCCCACCTCCTCTTCTTTGGTTATTATTGTTCTTTCCCACCCCTTGACTGATTGTTGCTGGCATCTGCAGGAAGGACAGATGAAAGCAACTCTGGCATGCTCTTCCTTGGAATTTTGTTATCTTTCTTTCTCTTGGTTCCTTCACAACAAAGCCTGGTAACTCTGATGCTAGTCAAGAATTGAATCTTCCCTGGGTTTTAGACTGAACTGTAAAAGAGCTTCGCAAGGTGCTGAATTTATTTTAGTGACAGCAGTTAGCACCTTGGATAACTACTTTAAATTCTGGACCAAAACCTGCTTCTGACAGGCTCTCTACTTTCTCCATTCTCCATTCCAGTTTCTCTTGATTCTTCCCTCTTTCGCTTCACCTTTACTTTCCCTTAACACTATATTCCTTTATTTCCATTAAATGGAAATCCATTCCTCCATCAGGGAGACACTATGTTTGAGCAGCATTCTTCCTCATATATAGGGATGTGAAGAACCCACATATATCCATTGGACCTCTTTCAGAGGAGGAAGGAGACAAAGAGTGAGCCTAATAGGTACTAAACATAACCCATAGATCCCATCTTTCCTCTTGTTGAACTCATGGAGGAGTTCGTATCAAGCTTCCTCCTGCTGAGATATAGTCATGTCCTAAGCTCCTCTTAGTGTATCATTTTTGGCTTGGTGGAAGCTTTTTCACTGGAATTGGTTTATGTCTTTTTTATCTTCTTTTAATTCTTGTATTTTCCCTAAAGTTTTGCTTTGTTTTATTATAGTTGTTGCCCTGAGCTATGCTGAGAAAAGGCACAATATAAACATTTTGAAATACATACTTCAGTTGCAAAAATGGAGTTTCAACTCACAGAATTTCAATTTTCTTGTCAGGTGTTTGGGGCTGATGTATAAAATACTGAAGGTTTCTTTAGTTTTTTAGTTCTGTATCACATACTTTTCTCCTTCATTTCAGGGCACTGAATGCAAAATGTAAACCACCAATATAATACTTAAAACCAAAGTGTGAAAATAAACACTGTAAATGGTGAACATCAGGAATGCTGACAAGGAAAGCTGCTAAAACCATCCAGTTGGTTCAGAATGCCTGGGCATATAAAGGTTAACATTTTCACCCCTTTTGTAAAAGCTGTTACAAGTCAATGTCAATCATTATTATTGCTGCATGGATTTTCGCATTCATGGAAATCATGCTTTGTCTAAGGCATTTAAATGGAGAGAGGGGGTGGAGATGGTGGGCTGGATCTATCTTTACAAATTGCACCTTAATTACAGCAACTTGGCTGCTACAATTGAAGAACATTTTCGTCTTCTTGTACAAAATCAGCTCCTCTGTTCAGTAAACATCTACTCAGTTTTGCGTATCTTTCCAGGATGACATGGAGAGACAAAGTTGCCATCAAAATATAGAGGGCCATGAGAAGTTGGTAATGACTTTCATTATGGATGAAGATTGGGTCCAGATCATGCTGGGTCCCAGCTGGGGTGTAAATGAAATAGAGGCTATTGGCAGCATACTCAGCGCTGTTGTATGTCATCCATCTCTCTTCGCTTTCTGTCCCAAAGTTCATGGTAAATAGCAGTTGGCTGGAAAATGCTGAGGCATTGCAGAACGTATAGGATAGGTGGGCACATGTTATGAGTCCTCAACCATATGAAGTACTGAGTACCTGGGGTAGTTGTATATACAACCTATTTACTTCAGGGATCAGTACAGCAATGGCAAATGTGGGATTGAAGAAGTACACTAGTCCCTCATTATCCACAACTTTGCTTGCTGTGGTTTCAGTTACCCATGGTCAACTGTGGTCTGAAAATATTAACTGAAAAAATCTGGCATCTGGGCAACAACCCACATAGCTTATTCCAGATCCTCTCACCTGCGCTTTGCCTGCCTGTCCGCCTCACTTTAACCACTGCTTCATGACCACTACCACCACCACCAGAAATAGTTCTGGCATCACTGGAACTGGTCATGGTTTCACCATGATGGCCATTTCCGCACTACACTCTTATAGAGCGATTATTCCACTTTCAACATCCTATGGAATCCTGGGGTTTGCAGTTTCGGGAGGGACCTTCCGGCCAGCCCCTTCCGAAAATGCAAACCCCAGGATTCCATAGGATGTTGAAAGTGGAATAATCACGCTATAAGAGTGTAGTGCGGAAATGGCCGAAGAGACTTGGAACATATCCCCTGCAGATAAGAGGAAACTCCTGTATAGCCCTTCCTCTATTTTTCCCTAATAAACTGGCAGTGATATTTACTGGGGAATCTGTCTAAGGGACCATATATTCCTACATAAGCTTGTCTGGGTTTTGAGTTTTTAAGTGGAGGCCCTTCTTCCCATCCCATCACCTTCACAGGCACATCTGGTGGGAACAAGGGAGAGGCCTTCTTGGTGGCTGCTCCCGTGCTTTGGAACTCACTTTCTAGAAAGGCTGAACTGTCGCTGCCCATGGTGTCCTTCCAGTGGCAAACAGAGGCTTTTTTTAAAAACTTCAACAGGCATTTGAAAGACTAATTTCTCATGGAGAAAGAGCTTTTAATAATCTGATGCATTATCTGTATTTAGTTTATTTAATGGTCATGGTTTTAACTGATTTCAATTCTGTTGATAGTTTATTTATATTTTACAGTCCTCCTTCCTCATCCACGAGAGTTTGGAACCCTCACAAAGGCAGAACAATCACAAATAATTCCCCCATCTGTTTCCCCTCCCATTCCCTGCCGGGGATTCCCCCCCCTTTCCATTCCCATCCAAAATGAAAGGGAATGGCATTGAGGGGAAGGCTCCCAAGAACCTTCCTTTCCTCCTCTGGAGTTCCTCTCTCTCCCTTCCCATGAATTCAGCCCCAACATGGAGAAAATGGATGGGAAAAGGAAGGGAAAACTCCAGAGTAAGAAAGGGAGGCTTTTGGGAGCCTTCCGCCCCCTCCATTCCCTTCCATTTTGCCTCAGCACGAGTTCTCTGCTCCGCACTGGGGAAAAATGGGAGAAGGAGAATTGGCGAGGAAGCACGCACACTCACGAATAATCAAATTTGCGAATGTCAAACCCTTGAATGTGGAGGGAGAACTGTAATTATTTTCAAGTCATTTTTATTTTAGTATATTTTTATTTGTTTTGAATATAATTCACATTAATATAGTATATAATACAATTATATATTATATTTTAATAAATATATATAATATAATGTATAATGTAATTGTTATAATTATTTTTAGTAATGTGAACTGTTATCTGTATCTTTTTAAACTTTGGTAAGCTGCTTTGAAACTCAGAGCTGGAAAAAGATGGGATATAAACAAATAAAATAATAATGAATCATAATGCTAAGCATGTTTACTCAGATGTAGAAATGGAAAGATTATTCAAAAGTATTTGAAAAATTGTCAAAACCATGTTTTTAGAGCTTTGAGAAACCTTGACAAGAAGAATCCTAAACTGACAGAAATACTTTCATATAAATAATCGCTCCTGTCTTGTTGCAGATATGAATTTATTTCCTCATTTCTTGTTTTGAAATATATTTATTTTAGACTTCTTGATACAAGTTTATTGAAGACATGTAATATATTTCTTTTATTCAAGTAGTGAAATGTTTTCCTACATTTCTGAAGTGTGTTTATGCCTTTTATGTTCCAAGACAATACTTTTATTTTTCTTTTCACTCTTTTTCTTTTAACCCTTTTCTTCTATATCTTCTGTTACTTTTTCGTTAGTTTGTAGTTGATTCTATTCTTCCTCTAACTCCTCTTCTTCTTCCACTTGGCTATTTTGCTCTCTTCTTGGCACTTCTTCCTCTTGGTTTGTCCTAATATTTCCTTCTAATTCCTTTTCCATACTCCTACCAAAATTCCTTTGCCTTCTGTGGTAAGCTGATATTGAAAAATTCATCTTTAAATCTAAATTAAATTCCTTCTAATTTACCCCACATGTAGGGGATTCTGTTACTTCTTAACTGAGAAATTAAAAACTTGTATCCCATCTTTTTTATAATCCCATCTTTTTTGAGAAGTCTAATTGGAATATTATTATACAACATGACTGTTTCATTTTCAAGCCTAAAATTGATTTCAAAATTTCTCTGAAGAATTTAGTTTCTTGTCCTCTTTCATTTGCCTCCATTTTTCTGACGATGTCAGTGTTGGTGGCCAATCTTATGGACCTACGCTTATGCTCAGTAAGAGATTTTAGAGGCAGCTGCTCTTTATCTTGCCTGTTGTAGGCAGGCACACAGCTGCAGTAGAATTAGCAAGAGTTCAAACCCTATTCTTTCTCAACTCAACCTTTATTTATTACAGGTTGCAATACTGCAACCGGACACCAACAGTCTATGTTTCTCTAGCACTCCTTCACCTTTTTACCAATGATGATGCAACCAACAAAACTTCCAACTAGACAGACAACAAGGAGGAAAAAAGGAGCTAGGCACCTATAAAAATACCTTGTGGCTTCACTGTCAGAGGTATTGTTAACTGAAGTATGCCTGTATAGCTGAACACTCAAAATCCACATACATTGATTGAATTTGAATTGGCAGTGACAAACTGGGGAAAAGCTCTCCAGATTTTTGCAGAGAATTCTGAATATTGGCCCAGTGTGCCTTGGTAGTGAAAAAGGGAAAATCATGTACTAGAGATCAATAGGAAGGGGGAGTGGAAGTAAAACTACTAGTACCTCAAGGCCTTTATCCAAATCTGTGATGCCATCATACTAACTGACTAGCTTCTTGTTAGTGGCTTAGGATCAGAACTCACATTTTTTGGCCATTGCACAGGTCAGCATTCTCTTCTGACCATGCAACAACAGACATCCCACACTATAAGCCATGTAGCCCCTAAACTCACCCCCAGGTCATGCCTGCATTGTCAGAGAGTAGGGCAGTAGGTAGCAATGCATCCGGATGTTTTCCTCTAGGTGGATGTGCTGCAAGGATGTCACCTACAGGGATGCCTCAACAGCATGCCCTGCAAAATAAAAATAGCTGGTCTCCAGCAACCTGAAAATGACAATGTTGAGCAGGGGCTCTACAAGTTGGCTTGCAGGATGGGGAATGCTTGCAGCGTTGGGAAACATAGCTATGGAGATGTAGCTAAACAAGACACATGTGTCTCCTGATGCAAGATCTTCACCACTGTGTATATTTCATTGCTTCTCAAAAAAGATATTGCAGAGTTGGAAAAAGCTGCAGAAAAGAAACCTTCCCAACAAAGGAAGGCTACACTTGAAAAAAGTTCAGAAAACATGTAAACAAAGAGGAACATGCTCGAAGTCTATAAAATGATGCATGGTATGGAGATACCCCTTTTTTTCCTAATCTTGATACCCAGGATCATCCATGGAAGTTGATAGAGGGGTGAGTCAAGGCAGCAGCTTTTCATGAAGTCATTAATGAATTGTCAACCAGTTCACAGCTAATGAAACTGACTGCCATTAGAGGAGATGATGGTGTGATACTGGAATGTCACCATGTGATACTAGGATGTAGATTCCAGCCTGTTATTAATTTTAGCTGTTAATTAATCTTCGCTGCCACCACCCACTGAATTCTGGACACTTGAACAGC
This sequence comes from Ctenosaura bakeri, assembly GCA_948474755.1. NCBI lineage: Eukaryota > Metazoa > Chordata > Lepidosauria > Squamata > Iguanidae > Ctenosaura > Ctenosaura bakeri. The sequence continues at coordinate 61,025 of CAOLHI010002196.1, forward strand.
ACAGTGGGATACTGTCCAGACATGTCAATCCCTAAGCTTAAGGATCTTCCCTTTCCCCCAGTCTATGTAGCGTTGGTGTGGGAAGGAGAGAAACAGGGTTTTTACAGAAAGTATTTATTAAAGGCATGCAAATGAACAAGGCAATAACACACATGAAAGGTTCCCCCCTCCCAGGCACGCTTAGTTACAAGTAATTACAAAAACAGATATAAAAGCACAGATACATTCTTTAGATCAGCCAGCCTCCAAAATAACAGAAAAGTCCCTAACACGACTAGATAACTATTTCTAGTACTCACAGATGTTCCTAGGCTTCGATGTTTTAAAAGGAAGAAGCCAGGAGGCGAGGCCTACGGCCTGCAGCCTGCTACTGGCAGTTCCTTTGTTGTTTCTTTGTTGTCCCTTTGTTCTCTCTCTCCGGCCACATGGCCTCTAAGAAGTTTTATAACTTCTCCTTGGAAGCATCTCGAAGCATCTTGAAGATGCTCAGCTCTTACCTTTTGATTGGTCAGTTCTCACCCTGTGACCTATGATGCTGACCCACATGACCTATGATGCTGACCCACACTAAAATGTAATCTAATCCCAACACTTCATTAACCCTTGGTTTACCTGAAGAGGGAAGTGTCCCCCTTTAGCTAAGTCTAGATAATGGGAAGCCCCATTATCACAGATGGTGGCTACAACTTTTGATGGCTTTGAAAAAGGAGCAGAAAATTTATGAAAGATATGTTTATTTGGGGGCTACTAGTCATGATGCCTTTCTAACAAAAGGTTTATGTCAATAAGCAACATGGCTTGAGTATATCTCCAAAATGTGCAGAAATCTATTGTCTTCAAGTTTTGCTTCTCAAGAAAGATCTAGTTGATCCTGATGGGGAAAAGAATACTGGACTTCATGGACACTTGGTTTGATTCACCAGGGCTCTTGATATATTTTCAATAGAAGTACTCAGCTTTGGCTCTGCATACAAAGGAACATCATTTTATGGTCATGATAAAGCTACCATCAGCTTCTCAGTAAATAAGAAATGAAGCTGTGCTTGTTGAAGAAGGAGCCTTTTCTTTCATTGCAATGTTTGATGGAATCAATATCAAGCAGTCTTCCTTGGTTTTAGTGTAGAGTTAGATAAGCAGTACTTTTGCAGTGTGTGAAGATTGCTCATACATGCCTATTAAAGCAGAAAGGTACAATGATCTATTCTTGTTTGGATTCTGAAGGTTACAGCCAGCAGACATAATGCATCATGAATACAGTTATTTAATTAGGTTCATAATGCTGTAACTTTAAGAGCTCCTTATCCTGAGCATAGCTGTTGTTCTTTTCTTTTTCTCTCTTTGCTTTTTTTTTAAAAAATCACTTTTGTTCATTGAAACCTGTTATGTTTTTTTGAATGGGAAAGTGTCTCAAATAGGTTGACTCACATACTTCTTAATGCTTTGAAGACTGCAGGCCTCGTTCCTTTTACAAATGGCTGGATTTTTATTTCTTTAGGTAGCGTACACTATAGTACCACTAATGTCCAGAATTTTAGGCTGGTATCTGCTCTCATTCCTCCCTTCTCACAAAATAGCATTTATGGGAAGCTGCTTTACATGGAGTTAGCCCATTGGTCCATCGCTCAATAGAATCAACACAGACTGGTGATGGTATTGCTCTAGGTTTTCATGAACAACATTTCACAGCCTTATTTATTCATTTGTCACATTTATATCTTCCAATGAGCTCAAGACAACTCCCTCCTCTTCATCTTTACATTTGCAGGTTACTAGGTGGAGAGAGTGTGACTGGCTCAGGGCCATTCAATGAGTTTCAAGGCTTGGTGAGGACTAGAACCTTGTCATCACTAAGTCCACAAGATTCAACCTCTTTCCCTAAAATTTCAAGTCTATTTCTTGGGCAGGGGCCTTGGGGAAGCTGAACCTATAAACCTCTACACTTTTCATCAGAGTTTAGAAAAATTACTTTGTAAATTACAACCCCAGAATTCCCCAGGCAGTCCAGAAAGTCATTCTCCCAAGTTGTGCTATAGATCGGGGTTTCAAGGTGAAATAAGGAACAGAGCTCCAGTAACTACTGTGTAAAAGGGGAAATTACACCAGGTGTGTTCCTTGTGTAACAATTACCTCTTCTGTACAGCTACCAAATTCTCCCTTATTTCATTGGGCAATCTCACTATAGATGCATGGTTGTGGTGGCCAGAGGAATCCATCTTGATTCTTCATCCTGTGTCAAGTACACTTCCAGGTGACCACTAGGTTTTCTGGATTTATGAATGTCAGGCTAATACAATCAGCCCTCCATATCCATGGGTTCAGTATCCACAGATTCAGGCAACCACATCCTGAAAATATTTCCCCCTCAAAAAAATAAAAATAAAAAATAAAATAAAAATTCCAAAAGCAAATTTTGATTTTGCCATTTTATATAAGGGACATTATTTTACTACACCATTGTATATAATGGGACATTAGCATCCACAAATAGAATCATAGAATCATAGAAATGTAGAGTTGGAAGAGACCGCAGGGGCCATCTAGTCCAACTCCCTGCCATGCAGGAACACCCTCAAAGCACTCCCGACAGATGGCCATTTAGCCTCTGCTTAAAAACCTCCAAGGAAGGAGACTCCACTACACTCCGAGGCAGCATATTCCACTGCCGGACAGCCCTGACTGTCAGGAAGTTCTTCCTGAGGTTCAGGTGGAATCTCCTTTCCTGCAGCTTGAATCCATTGCTCCTTGTCCTGTTCTCTGGAGCAGCAGAAAACAAGCCCTCTTCCTCCTCTACGTGGCATCCCGTCAAATATTTAAACATGGCTATCATGTCCCCTCTTAACCTTCTCTTCTGTAGACTAAACATACCCAGCTCTCTAAGTCTGCCCTCATAGGGCATGGCTTCCAGGCCTCTCACCATTTTGGTCGCCCTCCTCTGGACTTGCTCCAGCTTGTCAATATCCTTCTTAGAATCATAGAATCATAGAAATTCAGAGTTGGAAGAGACCACACAGGCCATCCAGTCCAACCCCCTGCCATGCAGGAACACCCTCAAATCAATCCCGACAGATGGCCATCAAGCCTCTGCTTAAAAACCTCCAAGGAAGGAGACTCCACTACACTCCGAGGCAGCAGATTCCACTGTCGGACAGCCCTGACTGTCAGGAAGTTCTTCCTGAGGTTCAGGTGGAATCTCCTTTCCTGCAGCTTGAATCCATTGCTCCTTGTCCTGGTCTCTGGAGCAGCAGAAAACAAGCCCCCTCCTTCCTCTACGTGGCATCCCTTCAAATATTTAAACATGGCTATCATGTCCCCTCTTAACCTCCTCTTCTGCAGACTAAACATACCCAACTCTCTAAGTCTATCCTCATAGGGCATGGCTTCCAGGCCTCTCACCATTTTGGTCGCCCTCCTCTGGACTTGCTCCAGCTTGTCAATATCCTTCTTGAATTGGGGTGCCCAGAACTGGACACAGTATTCAAGATGGGGTCTAACCAAAGCAGAGTAGAGTGGTACCAGTACCTCTCTCGATCTAGACACCATACTCCTATTGATGCAGCCGAGAATTGCATTGGCTTTCTTGGCTGCCGCATCACACTGCTGACTCATGTTCAGCTTGTGGTCTATGAAGACTCCTAGATCCCTTTCACACGTACTGCTATCCAGCCACGTGTCCCCCATCCTATATTTGTGGATTCCATTATTTCTGCCTAAGTGTAGGACCTTACATTTCTCTCTGTTGAATTTCATTTTGTTCGCCCTGGCCCAGCTCTCCAATCTATCCAGGTCATTTTGAATTTTAATCCTGTCCTCTGGCGTATTAGCAACCCCTCCCAATTTGGTGTCATCTGCAAATTTGATCAGCATGCCCTCTATTCCTTCATCCAAGTCATTGATAAAAATATTGAACAGCACTGGGCCTAGGACAGAACCCTGTGACACCCCGCTAGTCACTTCTCTCCAGGACGAAAAGCAGCCATTCGTGATCACCCTTTGGGTTCGGTCGGTCAACCAATTACAAATCCAACTAACGGTAGCCCTGTCCAGCCCACATTTTACCAGCTTCATTGCAAGAATGTCATGGGGAACTTTGTCGAAGGCCTTACTGAAATCGAGATATGCTACATCCACAGCATTCCCTTCATCTATCAAGCTAGTAACTCTATCATAAAAAGAGATAAGATTAGTCTGGCATGACTTATTTTTGAGAAATCCATGTTGACTTCTCGTGATTACTGCCTTGCTTTCTAAATGATTAGAAACTGACTGCTTAATGATCTGCTCCAGGATCTTTCCGGGTACTGATGTCAGGCTGACTGGGCGATAATTATTTGGGTCCTCTTTTTTTCCCTTCTTGAAGATGGGGATAACATTTGCTCTCCTCCAATCTGCTGGAACTTCTCCTGTCCTCCAAGATTTCTCAAAGATTATAGCAAGCGGTTCCGAAATGACCTCTGCCAGCTCTTTTAATATCCTAGGATGCAATTCATCTGGCCCTGGAGGCTTGAATTCATCCAGTGTGGCCAGGTATTCCTGTACCATCTCTCTACCTATTATGTGCCTCATTTCTCCTGCTTCCTCTCCTGCTCCCCAACCACATGGTATCCACATGGGTTTCCTAGAACCAAACCCTAATGAATACCAAGGGCCCACCAAACTGATTTCTATGAAGTTTCTTCACTGTTATCCTCTGTGTGCGTGTGTGTCTTCAAATCACCTATCAGCTTCTGGCTACCCCATTAATTTCATAGAGCTTTCATAGCCAAGGAATACTCAGAAGTGGTTTTGACAGTTCCTTCCTCTGAAATGTACAGCTTAAAGCACCTGGTATCTGTTGGTGGTCTCCCATCCAAGTACTAACTAGGCTTAACCCTGCTTATCTTCCAAGATCAGATGAGATCCGATGCCTTTAGGAATTTAGGCTGTGTTTTCTGGTAAAATGGCTCACATTTCAGTTTTTGCAGTGTTGTCCCATTGCTGCTACCAATGTGTGACACAATCAAGGTGGTCCTGACAGATCTTTAATAATCTCAATGGTAGGCTGGGAAATGTGATTGATACTAGTGGAAATAAGATGTATTACAGAACGAAAATTAGTATGAACATACAAGTAACAATTACAATGAACAACATGACCCAGACAATGTTAAAGAAGATTTTGAATAAATTAGATTCTTTTTTGTAGCCCAAAGACTGTTTGTCCATAAGTACACCACTCTGATGTTTGTGGAGATCACTTCTAATCCGCCAGAGGCAATCCATCTTCTGTAGCCAGATACCAGAAACATTTTCTGCTCTCCTTCTCCTCCCTTCTCCTCTTCCTCCTCCTCTCATTGTTTACATCTCAACCTGAGAGGCTGAGACTTTGGTCAGAATTACATGTAATGTAATGGTGCAAGATCTATCTTTTAATCAGGGCTTAGAAAAGTCTCTCTTTTTTTTTGGACAGCACTGAACATGCTGGCTGGGGGAGAAGGTAGTTTGGGGAATTACAGGATCTCAAATCTGTGTATTTCAACTGTGTCTAATTCCTAAGGCAAGGCAAGGTAAGTCCTAAGGTTTTTCTAACAAGTATTACATATGAGAAAATAAAATCCCAGGCAATGCTGGGTAAATACACTAGTGTTCTATAAATTGTTTTCTCAGTTGGACAGCACTATCTATAAACTTAGCAGTTGTGAGGACTACATATGTGTTAGTGCCCTGAAAGAAATAAGATAATCGCTTATTAGGGTCCCAGTATTTTGTTCTGTCAAGTAGTGTCTGTAGATACTGGGCCCTTACTTGGCAGGAATTGGCAGTTAAATAGACCATGTGCAATGTCTTCTATTTCAGATGTACCACAAACACATGCTCTTTCAAAATACAGCACTTGGTCTAGTAACGGCTATCCTTTCGCATTGAGTCAAACCCATTGTCAGCTATTTTTCTATTTGAAAAAATGTTTTATTTTTAGCCAGCCATTTCAACGACCTGATGTTTGCAAGTGACGCTATATCAGTTTGAGCATTCATATCTAAAACTGTTTGTTTGAATATCACTGTGGCCTGATGTCCAGCTGAAAAAAAGATATTATGTTCAAAAGCCAACGTGTGAGATGGTTTGGGGAAGTTGGTTAATCCCTGAGGTGGGTTGGAGTGTTCTCATCTGTTTTTCCAGGCACATTTTCGGTAGTCTATCAGATTCCATTGAGAGAATCTTCCACCAATCATTGAACGCTTTGGTTACTGTTAGACTGTAGATGGAATGGGTGCCTGTTTTGGCTCTTACTGCTGCTGCAAGTGTATTCCTATCAGTCTCCTGGCCAAAGCATTACTGAACGTTATTCACCTGCGTCCTTCATTTGTTGTCCCAGACATGAACGTTGGCACTTTGACCCAGCTCTCCCTATGCAGAGGACAACATGTTTCTCAGTAACTTCTGCGACAGCATAAAGGCCTGTCCCCATCAAGTCTTTACATATAAAACTGTCCCCTTCCCCTCATAATTCTGTGACTGTGAAAGGATTAAGAAAGAAAGAAAGAAAGAAAGAAAGAAAGAAAGAAAGGAAGGAAGGAAGGAAGGAAGGAAGGAAGGAAGGAAGGAAGGAAGGAAGGAAGGAGCAAATTAGAAGAGGGTTAGAGAAATAAATAAAAGGAGAATCTGAAAGCTCAGTCTGCATCCACTTCAGAAAGTAAGAGATGTCCTTTGAAGCAGGCATTTTCCTAATTCTGGACATCTCATCTTGTGAATGAACACGCCTAATGGAAATTTTCTTCTCACTAAAGAGAAGACCCCCCCCACACACACACACAATCTAGCAAAAGAAAAAGAAAAAATCAATGGCCATTTAGATGAGCTTAAGTGGATCAGACTTATTTAAATCAAAAATTACTTTCTTTTTCTGTTGAAAAGAGGAGCCCTCTGGTTTTCTTAATATTTAATAATAGGTGGAACACAGTTTGGACCATTTGTTTGATCTACATAGAAAATTTAAACACCAGGATAGGGGCAGCTCTTTTGATTTTCTCTCTAGTGAACCTGGTGAGGGGGCATATCTTGCACTTCTGTGAGGATTAAGAACAGGAAGATACAGGTTCAAACTCCTTCTCAGCATTTAAAATGCAAGCTTCAGGTCAATCACTAGCTCTCAACCTAGCCTACCTCACGGGGTGTTATGGAGATACAAGGAGGAAAGAACCTTATATGCCACTTGGAGCAATATCTAGGAAAGACAGCTTTCAAAATTGAAATCAATGCATTTTGAATTGTCAGGAAGAAAATGAATACTATTAGCTGCATAAATATATACTCAGATAAAGATCTAAAGTGACAATGGCTTCAATTCTAAGCCCTATATCTCCCAACTGTCCAGGTTTGGGAGTGTCAACCCCAGTTAATCCTGTTTTTAAAAACGTCCCTGTTTCTCTTTCCCCTTCTCACTTTCCTCCTTTATCATTGGTTTACTTTGACTTAGGCCATTTCTACACTACATTGTTATAGTGCTATTATTCCACTTTTCACCATCCTCTGCAATCCTTGGCTTTGCAGTTTAGGGAGGGGCCTTTAGAATTCTCAGCCAGAGAGCTCTTGGGCCTCAGTAAACTACAAACCCCAGAATTCCACAGGACATTGAAAGTGGAATAATAGTACTATAACAGTGTAGTGTGGAATGGCCTAACTCAGCAGGAGGGAGACAAGAGGAGAGAGAGGAGTCTTGTCCTTTCCCTTTGGGTTTTTTCTTCTCAGGCATTTCTAAATTCAGTACATAAATTCTAGTGATCCTCTGCTTAAAACAGTAATTTTTCGTATTCTTCCTCAATAATAATTTTTACCATCTTGTCACCCTTTTGACCATGTGTGTCTCAGTGTTCATCCATGAAATGTTGGCAACTACTTTAACTTAGGCCATTTCCACACTAGACTGTTATAATACTATTATTCCACTTGCAACATTCTATGGAATCCTGGGGTTTGCAGTTTCCCTTTTCTCTCCACATTCCTTTAATTTTGTTAGGCAGATTATACAATAATCATCCCAGATGGTTAGGAGGCATTTCCTTGGTGGGTAGTGATTAAAACATAGTTGGAGATCTTTCCAGAGGGTTTGAATGGGAGATGTGTCAGATACTTTATTTTAAAGGCAGATGTGAAGGAACAAAAAAAGAACAGGCTGAAGGAGAGAAAGAAACAGGGTACCAAAGTCTTGAAAAAACTTGGGATGTGCAGCACAACGACTCAGAAATCTGATAGGATGTACGAGTGCAGAGGTACTTGGCCACTACTTAAGTCACAGGTAAACAACCTTTGGCCTACAGATATTCCCAAATTCAACTCCTAGAAGCCTCAGGCAGTAAGGACTATGGGAATTATAGTCCCAAACAGCTGGAAGGCTGAAGATTGTCCACCCACTCCATGCTACTTCATAACTTCCCCTTTTCTCTCCACAATTACTTTCATTTACATGTAGGCTTATCTCCTGGCACCTTTTGAACTGGGACAGCCAAGAAAGAAACCTGGGGCCTTCTGTATAACAAATATGTGTCTTCTGTGTACATACCTTCAAGTCACCTGTTACTTTATGGCAACCCCATGAATTTCATGAGATTTTCGTAGGCAAAGAATTCTCAGAAGTGGTTTTGTCAGATTCTTTTTCTGAAATATAGTCTACAGCATCCAGTATTCCTTTGTAGTCTCCCATCCAAACACTAACCAAGGCTGACCTTGCTTAGCTTGCAAGATCAGTTGGGATCTGATGCCTTTAGAATATTTAGGCCAAATTCTCCCTATATTGATCTCTTTCACACTTCACAGTTATAGCACTGTGATACCACTTTAGCTGCCATGGTTGCATCTGATGAAATCTGGGGATATGGAGGCCCTTTTCGCATTAAGTCTTCTCGCGCGAGCGGGGGAGGGCGGCTCGCGCAAGAAGTCTTCTCCGGGAGGCTGCCACTTCCCCCCTCCTTCCTTCCACAGGCGAAGGAACAAGCGGGGAAGCGGCAGCCTCCCGGAGGCAGCGGCGGCTCAGGCGTCCGTCCATTCCCCCCCGCACACGCGAGAAAGGAGCCTCCATCCCCCCCCCGGGCGAGAGAAAGGCGCTCGTCCCGTCCGCCCCCCCGCGCGCGCGAAGCAGGACGTGTCGCGTCCGTCGCGCGAGCGCCCCGCCCCGTCCCTTCCTTCCGTAGGGGCGGAGGGAAGGAAGCGCGACCCGGCCGGCTCCCGGACGCTCCGCACGAGAGGTAAGTGCGCGCAGGCGCCGGGAGCGTTGCGCGAGCGCGGGTGATTTTCGCTTGGAAGCGAAAATCAAAAAACCCGTGCTCGCGCCGCTTCAGCCCCGTGAGCCCGGCTGAAGTGGGAGTGCGTCGTGCGGAGCGACGCTCCCACTCCTGCGAGGCTCACGGGGCTGTCGCGCGAGAAAAGGCCCGTGCGAAAAGGGCCGGAGTATGGTGAGGTACTAGAGCTCTCTAGCAGAATAATGAGGGTTCTAAAGGCGTTTCACTACACTGCAAATCGCAGGTTTCCACAGGACATTGCCATGCCAGTTAAAATGTTACCAGAGTGCTATAACTGTGTAGTGTGAAAAAAATCATTGTATGTATATCTACCTTGAGTAGTGTAAATTATGAAATAGTATACTGTGTCCAGTTCTGGGCACCACAATTCAAAAAAGATATTGACAAGCTGGAATGTGTCCAGAAGGCGATCAAAATGGTGAAGGGTCTGGAAACTATGCCCTATGAGGAATGGCTTAGGGAGCTAGGTACATTTAGCCTGATGAAAAGAAGGTTAAGAGGTGACATGATAGCTTGTTTAAACATTTGAAGGGATATCATGTTGAAGATGGAGCAAGCTTGTTTTCTGCTGCTCCAGAGACTAGCACATGGAGCAGTCAATTCAAACTACAGGAAAAGAGATTTCACTTAAACACCAGGAAGAATTTCCTGATGGTAAGAACTATTTGACAGTGAAATATGTTCCTCGAAGTGTGGTGGAGTCACCTTCTTTGGAGGTTTTTAAATAGAGGTTTTTTGAAGGTTTTTAAATAGATGGCCATTTGCTGGGGGAACTTTGAGTGTGTGTTCCTGCATAGCAGAGAGTTGGACTTGATGCCTATTGTGGTCTCTTCCAACTCTGTAATTCTATGAATTTCTAGCTGTCTTGGGTTCATTTTTCCCCCAAGCCCTGAGACTCTGTTGTCTGTTTGTTACAAATGGATAATAGGGATGACCTGAACTAACTGGGGTGAGTCTATTAAAACTATAGGTGAAGTTACTCCTATGGACCTCAATGGCATTTATCTTCTAATACTCTGATGCACGCACCAGATCCATCATTTCAATTAATCATGTTGCGGGAGCATGTCTTAATTACTGCAGGAATTAATATTTGTTAACAAGAAAAAAACTAGCTTCCAACTGTTTACTTAATTAACTGCTGCTGATGTGTTTTATACAGTGGACGTGACTGGTAAAATCAGTCTAATTCTGTGACATTCTCCACCAGTCTGCTCCAATGACAACAATCAAAATACATAATTCAATTATATTTAACCAGAGGAGGTAATGAAGTGTATATAAAATATTATTTCTTTATTAACACTTCTGCATTTAATTTAGATAAGGGAAATTATTGGTGAATAGAATAATATGCACAGGCTGTTTTTCTGTTCTGTTGTTCTGTATGATATCTTGTGGTTGGGTTCCCTGGAAGCACATATCCTCCTAGGTTTCAGATTAGTCCTCTGCTGAATAAAAAAAAAGTAATGTATTTAATGTGCATGTGTGTCAACTTGAACAGTTTTGATTCAATCATTTTTCCCTTTGAAATTTATTTGTCTGAAAATTAAGCTATTTGCTGATTTGCTTTAAACGCGCGCACACGCACACACACGCACACACGTCAAAGGGTTGGTTGTTTTTGTTTTCTCTAATGCTAATAATGATAAAGGATGTTTGCACTACTAAGGATTTAAATTCATGGGTTTTATATGCAAATTTGTTACATTTGTATAGAAATCAGTGAGACTTAAGGATTTTCAATGGATCTGCTTCTCTCACTGAATCTGGGTCCAGTGCTGAGTATCTGCATCTAACTTGATAAGTTTACAACCTAGACAGAGGTCAAACAACACCTTGCAGAACTTTCCTATATCAGCATATCCAGTTCCCAGAGTTCCCAGATCTCAAGGCTTTGACCTAAGTCTCAGGGCCTGGGCCCTCTTCTCCGGTCCTTAGGGTGAAGTGGAGGGAACCTCAGGGTGAGAAAATCACATTGATCTCATTTTTTTTTTTGATTGCCCCACTCAGTGCAACTATGACTGATGGTTAATGACATCATCAGGCACTGCCACTTCTCAAGTCATCCTGTGGCATCACAAGGGGTCATTTCTAGGTCTCAGGTTTTGAAAGAGTTAAATTCAGAGAAGTACTGCATGAGTAGAAAAATAAGTGAATTGGACAGCAGATGTCCCTGCCTTATCTCAGTTTGAAAGTATGATTGGCCTTGTAACACTATGCTTAGGTGCCTGGGAAGTAAAAGGGAGTCAAGCATACACTTTCGCCTCATCTTTGTGTTATTTGGTGACTGAGGCCTTTGTTCCCTTGTTTTGGGGGTGGTACTAAGCTCCAAATGTAATGGCTGACGTAGACTAGAAATGTGATTGATTGCTGACGCTGTTGACCAAAGGTATAAGAACTAAGTGTTTTAATCAATCGGGGCTGGCAGTTTTGGACATTATATATCCGCTGCTTGCCCTGCGCAGTAAATAAATGGTTTGGAAAATAAAGCTTTCTGTTTTGGAACAACCTGAAGGTCTTCATCATTTCCTTGCCACTACATTTTTGGTGCGTTGGCCGGGAAATTGAGAGAAGGGGCTTTGGAGCCCCCCTTGACGGACGCTTGAGTGCTAGGGTCGCTGCCCCCCCCCTTGGCGAAACCCAGGGCGCCCTCGACTGCATTGGTCGAAGAGGTTTGGCCTTGAGCGGGGTGGTTTCCCTGGCAGCAGCGTTTTCCAGTCAACGGACTCTGGTCATGCAGAAAGCATAAGGCCTCCCACGGCTAATTGGTGAAGTTGACTCCCTTGCGTTTTCAAGGGAAAGAGAGAGCTTGATCACCTCTCTAAGTCTCGCCCTAGTAACTCATGGCTAGTGGGGCCGTGAGTGAAGCCGCGAAGACTTTGGTAAAGAGACATCTCTTCAGTCTGGTAAACGGTGGTGGGAGGCCGTTTGTTGGTGTGAGTGTGGTGTGACTGGTCTGACCAGAGTCAGATTTATGCTTGGTGTCGCATTTCCTGGCTCATGCCATTGACTCCGTCTGGGTGACCAGGTCGACACAGAAAGTCTGTTGTAAAATCCTCTTGTGTGGGCGCACAGGACCCCCTTTTACCTGCGCGTCAAATCCCCTCCCCCTTCTGTGTTTTGTCTAAACAGCGGGAGGATATGGGAGGGGGGTGAGTTGGCAAACCCTCTGGACAATATGCTGAAGAATCTTAAGAAAGGATTCAGTGGAAACGTTACCATTGCTGTGTGCTATTTGTGCTGTAGGAAAATCCCAGGACAGGAGAAAAGCGCTCTGTTTTCCCTCTGCTGGGTGCCATTGCCCAGAGCCCCTCCCTCTCCTGGCTCTGAGTTAACCATGAAGTTGCCTGCAGGGATGGAAGTTATCTGGCCATGGGCTTGGAAAAAGCAGAAATTAAGTCAGTATGGAAATGATGAAGCAAGCCCTAGGTGTTAATGAGAAATAGTGAGGAAACAATAGGGTTTCATTGTTTTCTCCAAATGCACAGGTCGGTGATTCAATCAACTGGAAAGAAAATCACTCTGCAAAAGGCAAGGAACAAGTCTGTTTATTTAATGGGCTGGTAATTCACAATTCGAGGGACTTCCAAGAAGAAAGAGAAGAAGGCTATCTGACAACAAGCTTTTTTGAAAAAGCAGTTGGCATAGGAACTTAAAGGTTTCCTACCTCAATTGTTCATTCTACCTGGTTGTTCAGCTCAAACTGTTTAGCTCAGTTTTAGAGCAGGAAAGGGGGGTGAGTGAAAAGGGCTGAGAAAGAGATGCACTTTTAAGCAGATTCTTAGAAGTGGCAGAAAAACACTGATTTGATGAAAGAAATTTTTCCCCCAAAGGCTTGTGTGTGTGTAAGCAAAAGCGGCATCTCTTTGCTTGCCCCTCCCTCTCTATCTCTCCTGTGTTGCTGGAAGCAGTACTATCCCCCCCCCTTTTGGCTCACATAGAAGGAAAAGAAAAGAAAAAAAAGAGAGAGAACTTTGGAAACTTCTCCTCCAGTACTTTTTGCAACATTTCTAAACAATACAGAGTCCCAATGTTTTCTCTAAGCACAGAGAAAAGCTGCATCTGGAGAAGAAGGGAAAAACAACAAAAACAAAGCAAAAACCCCACCTTGAGAGCCCGTATAGACAAACATGTCATACAAGAGGTGTTAGTTTCGTTTTTCCCTTACAATGAACAATGAACTATTCTTTCTAGTGTGGCAGCAGTTGTGTCTACCTTTTTGATACATTTCTACATCAAAGAGAGAAAACAAGATTACAATGCAGCTTTAGCACAGGGAAGGCTGCTTCTCCAAAAGACATGGCTTTTTTCTCACTCCTTGTGGCCATCGGGCTGAATGCAACCCTCCCCCTCTTGAGACGGAGGGAATGAGGAGCGTGAATTTGCAATTCTGGCATTATTACGTCAACAACTTAGTTAAAAAAAAAAAAGGAAAAAAAGGGGCTGCAAATCTCTATTTGACAATAAGTTTTTTTAAAAAAAGCATTTAGCATACGAACTTTGGGGCACATGGGAATTGTAGTAACAAGAGAAGTAAAATATTGGATGCCCCCCCCCCGGGGGAATTAAACACACCAACAGGAAACTGCCTCTCCCCTGAGGAGACAGACAGGGAGGGGGAAGAGCAAAAGAATCAGCGTTTGCATGAAAGACCTGCCTGCTTTTGCATGGAAGAGAAAAAAAGTAGAAATGGCTGCAGCAGTTCTTCCCCACCCCCAGCTTGCAATGAGAAGGAGGGGGAGGATGGGAGTAGCGGCAGACCCCACCAGAGAGGCTGCCTGAGGATTCTAAGCAGCAGAACCAGAAGCCATGGTGTCATGATTTTTATTAAAGAAGCTACTCAACAACTTAGGAAATTGTAAACTCCCCTTAATAGGAAGATTTGCCTGTGGACATTCGAGCTAGGAATGCAGTTGCCTTCTATTGAGGCAGCTAACTCAGATGATGCCAAATCTACAACACCTCCCTACATACCTGTTTATGCATATATGCCCTCCACCACGTCTGATTTGTTGAATTGAAAGATAGTAGAACTGTGTTCTAGCATCATGGCAATGCACATGCCTAACTGGCAAGATTGCCAGTAACTACTGAAGAAAGGAGCCAAATTATCCAGCAGGCAAAGCAGATCATCCAGGAGAGAACTCCCAGGTGTGGATAAGGGGGAGAGTGTCTTTGATGGACCCCTGATGGGATCTGAATACACTGGGAATTCTTCCCAGTGTCAGACTCTGCTAGAAAAAGCCAGTCAATATGTTTAAAGTTGTGGGTGGAGAATTACAGGAAACCACAATCCCTGGCTGCCCTTTCCTACCTGAGAGGAGGTGGAGGGGATGCTGCAGAACGGTGGCCAGTAGGAGGTGCCATCTAACATAGTAGGAAAAAGCTGCATGAAACCGAAGGGAGCTGAAAAGGAGAGGCTTAGCTGCCTACGGCCATACCACCCTGAACACGCCCGATCTCGTCTGATCTCGGAAGCTAAGCAGGGTCGGGCCTGGTTAGTGCTTGGATGGGAGACCGCCTGGAAATACTGGGAGCTGTGGGCTGTTGTAAAAACCCAAGGCTATCTGAGTGTTTGGAGGAGGCTCCAGGAATCTGAAGGGACTCCTATTGTTAGCAACCTCTCATATGATGCAGCAGAGGAATCTCTTCAGGAAGTCTTTGAAAAGGCTTCAGGATACAGGATTCCACAGAACAATTAAGGAAGGTTTAGAGGGCCTGCGATTGTAAGGCTCTATGAAGCAAGATTTATGACTGGCTGTCAAGCGGAGAAAGAAAGAAGATTAACGAATGATGGAGCAGAGGTCAGAAGAGATAAGAGACCCCAGAAGAGGATGAGGGTCTCTGAGAGCCAAAGTGCCCAGTGGGGGCAGGAGAGATATAGGCAAGAGAGCCTGAAGAGGATCAGAGAAGGATGTGGACGTGTGTGGAAGAGGAAAGCAGAAAAGATGGTCCAACTGACAGATGCAGGGACTAATGGAAGTAGAATACTGTCAGTGGCCAGCAGTTAAGAGGAAAAATTTTGTTCCTCATCCCACAGACAGAGAAGGGCAAGGGCTTGGAGTTGTGACATTCTGGAAAAGGAAAGTTGGCAGTCCAAGCAGCAAAGGAGTGCCCCCTCACCAGTCCCCGATAAGGTGGAGATTGGAATGGCTCCCTAAGCGCAGCCTCAGCTGGATGGAGGAGGTGACAGAGCACCCCTACGAGTAAGCTGGGAGGAGAGGTGATGGTGCACCTCTGAGCTGGAAGGGAGAAAATAAGGGGGCACTTCTGAGAGGCGATTGTGCGCCCCTCCAGGCTGGAAGTGGAACTGCAGCTGAAGGACGCTGACTGAAAAGGCAAGGGAGCGAGAAAAGAGAGATGCAAGCTGTGAGACAGCTAAAGGACCAACAACAGCCCTAAAGGCCCACACACCACATATGCTCAAGAGCAACAGACCTGCATCTGTCCACAGGATCACCAAAGGCAAGAACCACCGTTCTAGGAATCACCTGGAAGTCACATTGTACCTGCAGACCTCAGAACTCAGGAGAAGTGGAGGAAATGGGATAAAAATCCCGAAGAAACAGTAGTTCAACGTGTATGGCCCAAACAACAGCCCTGGCTATGTCTTTGGACTGGATGCCAACACAGGGCAAGTGATATGATATCACCATCTACCTAGCCCATTTTACAGAGGCTTTTCACTTTTATTCCATGTGCAGCCCACAACAGAAAAACAAGGAGTATTTTTGTTCTTCCCAGAGCCCCGTCATAGGATGGCATAGGATGAGGTGCACACTTCACAGAACCATAAGGCTGTTTGTTCCCTTTCAAGCCAAAGCATGAGGCCATTTTGGGTGGATCAAGGAGACATATAAGGGAGAGTTAGAGATTAGGGAAAGCTCTGAGTACAACAAGGGAGAAAATGTGGGAATAGAGATTTCCCTTAGAGTGCAACTGGGTCATAGGTGGAGGGGATTGTATTAGGTGTTGCTGGTTGCCCCTACAGCTGTAAAGGTAGCAGGGTTGAAGCTTTGGATACTTTATGCCAGGCTAAGAGAGCCTTTACTGATTGGGTTGTAAAATCCTCTGAAACTGAAGATCTCCAGACGAAAAGGGGGGAGAGAAAATTCGGACTAGACTCTGCCGTGGCCAGACCAGGAGAAATTGGTCACTCTAAGCACAGTCAGATCCGCAACTGGTGAATGAAGAAATCTAAGCTAGACCTTATTGCCTGACACACACCTGGAAGCTGTCAGGCTCTACTCTACGGTCAGACTTAGCAACTGGAGAGGAGAAGACGGGGACTAGGCCCTGTTGCAGGTGTGACCTGGGACGTACACACTGCTCTACACACGGCCAGATCCCTGAATGTTGGAGACAATATTATGGGTTGTGGCAGGCATAGGAGGGGCAGGAAGCCTGGCCTGCCTGTTTTATCACTACAGACGGATGTTCTGTGGGGTTGGAAGATATGTGTATATGGTAATTGCTGGTAATGATGGTGATGATGAGAATGCTGGGCAGGAGAGGCTGGGAAGTGAATTGGTTTCACCAACTGGTCAATCAGATCTTGAACACCCTGAATGTCAGTAATGACTGAGTATGTTCTAATGGGCTAAGCTTAGGAGACTATCCCAATTGTTATGTAAAGTTTGAAATCCCTGAATCTCTACAGGCATGCCAAGGAAAGCATCCCAATGTTGACTTTTCCTTTAGATATAGCAATGGTTTTATTGAGGTTATATGGGAAAAGGGGGGCCTGGTCCTCCATAAATGAGTTCTAGAAAGAAACCAGCTTTTACAATGGTAAATGGGTATATGGTTTGTCTTCTGGGATGAGTTGGTGTGTCCACTGAGGGTATCCCCTTTCACCCAGGGCACCAACCAATGCAGGTAGCCCAGCATGAAATTAGTTGAACTGTCTTACTATTGTGTAAATGAATTTGATTGTGAAGAGGGAAAATACATTTAGCAGTATTCAATGTTAGAAAGTCATTCTTGTACTCTGCAGGCATGTGGACATGATTATCTGGTTCCCTAAGTAAGTATGGGTAAAAGACACTGTTTGTAGAATTGCTTTGTGCATAAATAATGGCCTTACTAAATCTGCTTTTCTGTACTCTGCATGTTAAATAGTTTTCAATCTGTAATGATTAGAGTAATAGAGGGAAAGGCTGCAGTATATGCTTTGATTGAAATCTGTCTGTGTTTGAAAGGAATACAATGGTACTCTGTGAGACAGTGTTAGGGGGGATGGAATGTGTCTCCAAAGCTTCCCTTACTTTGCAACATTAGTAAGATTAGGCAAGAGAATAGTGGGAACCACTTGTACATGTCAGTTTCTCTTTTTGGACGGGCCCAGACTTTTGAGAAGTATCTAACTGGGACATTGTACACAATAAATCTTTCCCCTAAAACCGTGGGTCTCTATCTCAATCCCCATTGTCACCGGAGGCACCATGGAATGCATGTTAGTGAACTTGTTACAGTAGTGGGTGAAAACCCTATTCACAGGTTTTGTATACCTGACTGCTGGAGGAATTCTTTGCTGCTATGTATCTTTTGTGTTATAAAGGCAATAGGGAAATAGCGCATGCTTCAAATTGCAAGGAATTGAATTTGGCATGAAGGGGGGAATGAAAGAGTTAAATTCAGAGAAGTACTGCATGAGTAGAAAAATAAGTGAATTGGACAGCAGATGTCCCTGCCTTATCTCGGTTTGAAAGTATGATTGGCCTTGTAACACTATGCTTAGGTGCCTGGGAAGTAAAAGGGAGTCAAGCATACACTTTCGCCTCATCTTTGTGTTATTTGGTGACTGAGGCCTTTGTTCCCTTGTTTTGGGGGTGGTATTAAGCTCCAAATGTAATGGCTGACGTAGACTAGAAATGTGATTGATTGCTGACGCTGTTGACCAAAGGTATAAGAACTAAGTGTTTTAATCAATCGGGACTGGCAGTTTTGGACATTATATATCCGCTGCTTGCCCTGCGCAGTAAATAAATGGTTTGGAAAATAAAGCTTTCTGTTTTGGAACAACCTGAAGGTCTTCATCATTTCCTTGCCACTACAGTTTTGGACCTGAAATGTTAGGACCTGGGATAGTCCTGATATGAGAACCCTATGCAAAACTGTGGCTAAATGCAGCTGGTAGTCCCAGCTACAGTACAGTCACTGAGCCAAAGAGACCTACTTACATTCTGGCCATTTCTGCCTTACGCTGTTATAGTGTTATTATTCCACTTTCAACCTCTGATGGAATCCTGGGGTTTATAGTTTACTGAGGCCAAAGAGCTCTCTGGCTGAGAATTCTAAATGCCCCTCCCTGAACTACAAACCCCAGGATACCATAGGATGTGGAAAGTGGAATAAGAGCACTATAACAATGTCGGGGGAAATGGCCTATGATTATATACTAGAGTTAGGTTAGGACCAGTTTTCTCCTGCACAGTTATTTAAAAAAAAAATCTTAGGCCTACAGTGCAAAAGTACCATTTGATTGATGCACTACAACTGTTAGCAGTTTTTTTTTTAAAGTAAGGAAGAGAAAGAGAAAGAGACTTTTTTGTTCTGGGATATCACAGGATTTTTTAAAAAAATCAATATGGGGATAAAGGGTTGCAGCTGGTACTAGAAATTGCCATAAAATAATCTGGGACAACAGAAATGGTCATTTGGATGTATTTTATAAAAAAGAAAAAAACCCTGAGAACTATAGCAGCAAACACGGCAATCTCCCAAACATGTGCTTTGCCTGAGGAAGCCAAGACAAAGAAATCGTTCCTTTCCCCAAAATCATGCAACTCTAGTAGCTTTTTGAAAATTTCTTTTAAATATGTGCTTTCTCTTTTGTGGCCTATCATCAAATTAATTCAGATTATAAGGACTGCAGCCTTTCTGCCTAGGAATATGTCATCCTCAAGAGTGGTAGCACTGTGAATAAAAACAGTTTTATATCTGGGTTTGTTTTCACATGAATTGTTATTTATTTCATTTGTTTGACTGTCTGTACTATAGCCTGTTTTTCCAATCTCAATTCCAAGAAATCCAGGGCAATCGACCTTACAAAATATTGTGTGGGGAGGGGAGGGGGTTATGTGATTTTAAAGCAGGAAGATAGTGACAGTGGTGTAGATTTCTTTTTTAAGATATAAAAAACCAGAGGCAATAACAATACACAGGCAGCCACGGCAAATATACTGAAAAAACTACATTCTCGCTTGTCATCTAAATAGGATTAAAGAAGAGAAAATGTGAATCTTTTAGCATTGGTTGTTCTACAGCAGCCTCCTCCATTCTGTTGCCCTCTTGATGTATTGGACTACAACTACCAATAATTGCCAAGCTGGTCGGAGATGAGGAGAGCTGTAGTACAATACATGTGGAGAATGTTGGCCTTCACAATAGCCAGATAATGTGTGGCCCTCCAGATATTGTTGGAGTGCAACTCCCAACATTCTTCACCATGGCTGTAGTAGCTAGGAATGAGTTGCCCTTTATCAACATCTGGAGGAGCACATATTCCCGTAATTGTTTGATACCATGGGCACTGAAATGGAAAAGACTCACCTCTGTATTCCCACTATCTGCACATCCAGTGATGGTGGGACACTAATCAGGGCCTCTCTTGATGACCTGTGATATTGAGCTTGTCTGTAGCTCCTGGAATTCCCAAGCCAGCATAGCCTTTGGTCATGCTGGCTGCAGATTCTGGGAGTTGTTGTTCAAAAAAGTAACTTCACAGCTCTAAACTAATGGCCAGACTTAGTTGAAAGAGATGGTAGTTTTTAAGTATCCTGTCATTTAGGTCTTTAAACATAATAAACAGTACATAAAAATAAATCAGCCATTACTTCAGTGCAGCTGGATCAATGAATTATGGATGACTGTAAACTTGCTCTATGCAAAGGAAACAATACCTACCATTAATATATGCATTTTATTATCATCATCAAGTACATCCTTCTAGCTGGAATTATTCAGTGCTTCTTGCTGCTTCTCTTTAAATTATTTCACTAAAAAAACAACCCTATACCTTGTATGCAATCAATAAGGGCCATGAATACATTAATGGGAAGTGACTAGAAGCTTGGTAATTATCACACACAAGGAGCAAAAAGGTTATCTAGGAAACAAGACATCTGAAAACCTGCAAATGTCTCTCCCAGTGCCGTGTGTGCTCTTTTGTACCTGGCACCCTCACTTTCATCTGACGAGAGCCTGCATTCCATTCTTTGATTTCCCTTTCTTAGCTTTGATAATGTTCTTCTCCATTTGCAATGGAAATGCAGTGCAGGCAAAGAATGTTTTATTTGGAGGCAGGTGGGAGATGACATTTGCATCTAATGGGGCTCATGTAAACTCAACATGCAAGGGCCAGGCTTTGTCGTGGAACAGAAAGCAAGGAAATAGCTAATAGTTAAGGGTGAGCATTTTTAATAACTTCCTGCTTAACTTTGAAAAGTTTCCTAAGTTTAGGCTACAATACTACATCCACTATCCCAGAAGGGAGGCAAGTGAGACTTACTTCAGAGCAGACTACACATAGGATTGCAGCACTAGATACTCCTCTGGTTCTAAAGTTTATTCACTCCCGAAGTAGGGAAAGCTAATAATTAAGTTTTTTTAACAAAAACAAACAGAAATATCATTTTGCATTTCTAATTGCTACTGTTGGGAGTAAAAAGTTTTCCAAGGATTTAGTGTTTTGTTTCTGATTTCCTAAGCAATTCTAAACAAGCCATTCTGTCTTCTTGGAAGGACTATGTTAAACATCAACAAGATAACTCACTGAGCACATGTGTTTGTTTACATGTGTTCTCATTTTCTCTTCCTTTGGAAGCTCTATAAAAATCCTGATGTTTCAATAAATGTTTGCCCATCTGATCAGACTACTGTTGCAGCCAAGCTAACAGATGAGGCTGAGAAGATGTTCCCTCTTGGCCAACAGTAATTGTCCATGTCTGTGTGGGTGTGAGTGGTTCCTTCCCAGCCTAATTCAGCGCTGAATCTCAGCTCCATGTTTATATACCTGGGAAACAAAGGTGTACTGATATTTCAGTCACTCCCAGCACTACCAACATATATTCCCCGATGCACAGTAAGTTTGGTAGTACTATACTGTTTTAAGACCAGGTTGTATGAATGGAAATGCAGAGCCCAATAGTTAATAGCTATAGCTTTGGTCTTCATCTTTGATTTATGGTTTGTGGTATCACTAAATATGATTTTAAAACGTATTGAAGTCTGCAATTAGTTTAGTAACACCTGTCATATTTAACACAATTTGCACATAAAACTGTTTTTATATTCTTGATCTTTATTCTTTTAATATCACTCTGATGTCTGCAAACAACTACTTAGAAATAGCAAGCAGAAATTGCTAACAGCGATACCTGTTTCATTCTATATAGGAATCAGAGATATATCCATTAATAAATCTTTAGTATATGCTTTCCCAGTCTGGGGCTTTCCATGTGTATTGGACTGCAACACTCATCATCCTACAGCCATTTTGCTTGGGGATGATGGGCTTTGTAGTCTGAGACATACTTGTAGTCTGAGGCATATGAAAGCATTTGTACTATGTAGATTGAAATATAATGTCACACAACATTGTAACAGGATTTCACAAAAACAAACATTCTTAAATAACTTGTTGGGTATTTCAATTCAAGCCTATCAAAGGCTTTTTCAGCATCCAGAAATAACAAACCAGCAGATAATGTTTTTTCACACTTTCTATTATATGCTTGAATATTACTAAGCATATTTCATTCAAATATAAATCCTGTTTCATCAGCATATTTTCAATGTATTCTATAGGCCCTTTCCACACCTTACCTTTTTTTGGCACTGGGGTGCGGGGATCGCGCAAACAGCCTCCAGCAAGAGCCTCTCGTGTCCCCACTGCTTCAGCTTTGCATGAGCTGCCTGCTCCCAAGCAGGCAGCACAAGAACTCTGCGTCTTCCTTCCTTCTGCAGCACAGCCTGGGAGTTTCCCAGGCTGCGCTGGGGCAGGAAGCGCAACTGCCGTGGCTCTGGAGGCTCTGCACGCATGGCAAGTGCGCACAGGGCCCTGGAGCAATGTGCAATCGTGCACCATTTTCAGCTGAAAGCCGAAAATAAAAAAGTACATGAGTGGCGCCTGCCCTACCTTGGAGCGATTGTGAGTGCGTCATGCAGATCACTCCTCACAATCGCGCAACGCTCGAGGGGCCCTTTCACATGGCAAATGCCGTGAGAAAAGGGCATAGACTCAAGAGGCAAGCAACGACACCCAAATTTTATAATAAGAATCAAATAAGTTTATTGTTTTGTAAGATGATACATTAATTGTGGATGTTTTTCTGAATTAAGAATTAGAACTAGCCTGGATACCTCATAGATCTTACCTTTCCTCTTCAGATTTTCCAGATTTCCTTTTAACGTCCTTTGGTTGTTTTTAAATGCTTTAACTCTTCTTGCTGTTATTTATTACTACTGTATATACCCGACGTTGCCTGGGAGTTTATTTTGTCATAGGTAATACTTGCTAGAAATACGTTAGGAATTATCTTACCTTAGGAATTAGACATGGTTGAAATACACAGATTTGACATCCTAATTCCCCAAACTGTCTTGTCCAATACCTGTAATTTTTTCCCCATATTCCCCAATCCAATCTGTATTCAGAGTTGTTAACATACAGAGGTTGGGTTTCTGAGGGAATACACTGACCTTCTCCTTGCTGCTTAGGCCTCATCTCCATAGCAACCAGCCAGGCCCAAGAGCTTCCTGGCTGAGAATCCTAAAGGCCCCTCCCTAAACTGCCAGCCTCCGGATTCCATAGAATCTTCACAGGCAGCCAATCATATGAGGTCTTCGCCCACCTGACACAGACAAACTCCAAACTTTGACCTTTATACATTAGCTATAGCGGTTGTAAGCAAGGATGTTGAATTAATTTAAATGCATACTACCTCTATATTTTACTGTTTTCATCTTGTTACAAGATGATAACCTATTATTATAAGTTTGATATTTTCTTGTAGTTTTTTTTACATTATTCCTTTTATTTAATCTTATCATATTTTATTTCATCTTACTTTATTTTAGCTTATTTTACTCCACAGCATTTTAGTTATCACATTTTTTTGTATTTTATAACATTTGATGTTATTTCTTTTGATATGGTCAATTGATTAATCAATACATTTATACTGTACTGTACTGTTTTGGCCAGTAGTTATATCACTGAAGCTCAAGTATGTTCATGATAACAGACTCAAATTAAAGGACAAAATGCCTCCACTCCTGGGCACTCAAGTGAAAGACCATGCTTCAAAGCATTGTGCTTTTCATAGGGAACTGTCATTGGCTGAACTGTGGACCTGGTTGCCAAAGAGGTAAATCTTGAAGTGTGTTCAGTTATGACGTTGCAGGAAAGCCCAAGATGTCCAGCCTCATTTTAGGGTGTATCTGTGCCTAGGGGACAAATTTCACTGAGGCGACAGATGGAGCAAAGTTGTCCCTTGTTCTTAGGATGAATGACAGCGCTATGACTTATGATCTGATTCAGTGGCTTCCAGGGGTTCCCACCTCTCTAGGCTACTACTGAACTCTAGATCCAGCCACTTTATTGGATTAAGCTTAGGTTCCTGGGTGTTAGCCCCTTTTCTGGGCAAGATGAAGACTGGTTCAATTAAGAATTAAGCCTGCTTCAGCAGAGCTCAGTAGGGAAAGTGCTGAATCTCTTGGGTACCTCTGACTAGTTTCAGCAAAGTGAGGCAAACAGGAAGTATGCATGTTTCATAACTAAAAATTGTACTAGTTAATTTGAAATCTACAGTCAAAATACATACACATTGGTTGCTTGAGCGCTGACTAAGAAAATGAGGATTTTAAGTAGAGAAGGAGCCCAGTAGAGCTGGTGTTCACCATCAACTGAGTTAGAGACTTGGTTGGAGGCAGAGGTAGCTCTCTATATAGCCTCAGGCCCAGTCCCTGGAGCTCAGCCAATGAGAGTTCTCCACTAACAGGCAGTGCAGTACTGAGGTGGGGGTGGGGGGACAGTGCACCCCAAGTGACACATTTTGGAGGGTGGCGCCAGGCCACCCTCTGCACGCTGGCAGATGCCCAGCAGCTAGATGAGCACGGGAGCCTCCTGGAGAGGTCTGCTGGAGGGGCTATACAACCCCAGGAAAGGGGGAAGTCTATTCCCCTCTCCCCTGCCCTCTCCTCCCTCTCTCCCTCCCAATTCAGAGTCAAACTCAGTGACATAGGGATGGAGAGTTGAGTGGAGCCATGTGCCCTGGGCAGCACTATTTTGGAGCGCTGCAGCTCCCTGCCTGCCCCCCACGCCATCACCCCACCCTGCATGCCATCCCCCCCAGTGTGCCATCATCCCACCCACACACTCCATCGCGCCACCGATGGCTCTCCCCCCTACCCCGCTGTGATAGATGATGGCTCTGAGGTTGATGACCAACTGATTATGCCAGGAACAGAGCCAATGATTGACCAAACCAGCTTGCAAACATCCCCATCAGTTGAAAGACAAGCGGAGGCAGAGTTGTCCCAGCCAGCTCCAGAGGGAGAAGGAACCAGCAGTGATTTAGAGGAATTACATTCACCTGTGCCCTCTAATGCCCAATCAAAGAGAAGACTGAAACAAACGGCTCAGAGGAAAGCCAATTTGGCTAGATTAAGGAAACAGAACAATGATGAGTAACACCTGTTTTAAGTGGCTAGTTAAGTCTGTCAGTGTGGCTTGCTGTTTGCTTGTAGCAAATTACTATGCAAGCTCTAATGACCATTGTGTTCCTGCTCCCTCGACCCCTCTGGATGAACCTTCTGCTTTCTGGATCTTCTGGATTTGACTTTGACTTGGCTTGGCTCAGTGTTTCCACTTGTTTGTACTGGACACTCTCCACTGGTGCCTCCTCCTCCTCCTCCTCTTGGGCAAGCACCTGCGCCTCACCTCGCCTCCTCTCCCTTGCTGGCTGAGAGGCACAGGCAGAGAATTGGACTCTGACACTCATTTGCACCAAGCTATGCCACTGTTTCCAGCTAAATCAGCAGTGCCAACACTGGTGGACCTCCAGGTCAGGCAGAGAAAGAGAGGAGAGGAGCGCCAAGGAAGTGGGGAGAGGCACCCAGCTTCCTCCTCACCCCACTTATGAGACTGAGGATGAGTCTAGCCCAGCCAAGCCTCTGAGGAAGGAGGGGGGAGAGAGAGGAGGAGGGAGAGAGGGGAGGGGGGAGAGGGGAGGGGAGAGAGGGGAGGGGGAGGGGGTGCGCAAGCCCTTGCCACCATGAGAATGCCACATGCCTCTGAGCGCATGCAGAGCACCCCCTCTGAGCACACACGCCCAGAGACCAATCACCCAATGCCAATTGAGTGGTTTTTATTTGATATTTTGGATAGGTCTTCCCTTCTCCCAAGCAGGGGGACAAAATCAGGGATTGCTCTTGGGCAACAAAAGTTCTAGCTATGCCACTGCTAACAGGCAAGGCCAACAGCCATTTCACATGGATGTTTAGTGAAGCAGATTTGAGGGGGAGGTCAATGTGTGTGTGAGAGGGACCTATATTGATATAAAGATAGAAGAAACTGTTTAAATGCATTCTGAAGATCTGTTTGAGCTTGGACATACATACAAAACCAATACTTTATTCTGTTTGTTGTTTTTAAAAGGTTATAGTGCACTTTTATAAATTTGGACTCAGCTGGATAATTTTCAGTGGTTCTGGCCGGGCAGAGACATGCTACCATAGGTCAGTAAGCCACTCTACATAACAACTGAAGGGCTTTACCCTATTTATATGAAGGTGGTGTTTAAAGGGAAAGGCAGAGCTGTATAAAGTGGCAAGGCACTTCAACAGACCTGAAGGGTGGGGAGCTGCCATACCAGTCTGTGAGGAGAAAAAGCAGGCCTTATCACAATGAATGAGAAGATAAATATAAGGAGGAGTTGTGGGGAAGAAAGAGGGACAGGCAGAAAAGGAAAAAGGGAAGATATTATCCAGAAACTATGGAAGAGATGAGGTGGGAAAAGGATAAGAAAGAAAAAGGAAATAAAATTTCATTTGAGGGGCAGAATTCTTATTTGGTGGGGAATGTCCTCATTTCCCCCCACCCTTAGTAGCTACATTCATAATTGGGAGTTACCACCTTAGAGTAGACATTTGACTCCCTCCCTGCCACAATTTTCCATTTTTCTTTTCTAATTGTTAGTCAGTGTTTGATGACTACCAAATATACCTAGTCTTTATTAAGCTAGGGTTCCCTTCCTTCAGGGGTTGCCTCTGTTGGTTGTATTATAAAGAGAGGTGTGTGTGTTTTGTTATCATTCAGGTTCCAGATAGCTCTCTTGGTTTTTCAGCAGCCCTCTTTTTGTTAGACTCTTGTTAACACTCATTACCTGAGTTAGCTGTTAGAGGGAGTCGTGATCATGATCAGGCCATTTAGCAATCTCAGGCTCTAATGGTTGAATAATACATTCATCTCAGCCACAAATTTACATCTTTGTTCCTGGAACAATAAGCTACTCCTTTAAAAGTGTTCATTTTGGGGAAATAACACAGTTGTTAAATTCAGAGTTGTTCAAAGATGGCAGGCAGTAATAGATTCCCCCTTTCATGTTCTGTTATCTTGACCATTCTCTTTGTTTGATTTACTCATTTATACCCATAGAAGCGCCAACACATTGTTCTGAATACAGATCAGAATAACAAAGAGAAGTATTACTCAGGCGAATAACGTGTCCTTTGTACTTTGCTGCCAATGTCTACCTTAACATTCCTGTTACAGATATGTTCTGTATGCTGCTTTGACCAGGGGAGAAAATAGAAGATAGATTATAATGACACATTTTATGTTTATGTTGTTTAAAGTTACAAACTCTCTAGCTCTGGGAGCATTGTGTTGAGAGAAGGTTGTTGTACCTTCTCATAGGATTACACTGAAACAACCCACATTTTTAGCAAGCCACATTTAATTGAATTATTATATTAAAACAAAGGCTTAGATTTCAAAAAGTTAGCAACAATATTCCATGCACACATTGTCTAAGTTATAAACATAATCTGGGTTGTGAAATACCCTTGAATAATAGTTACTAATGATAAAACATCTGTTACCCCAAAATGTGGGTGACTCAGGGGTCCACCCACAATATCAGTACTTTAATTCAATGGTGGGGAATGAGTAGCTCAATTAGGAGGCCTGCAACAGTGGGCTAACCTAGCAAGATCTATCCACCAATGTTTATGGGGTCTCCACAGGAAGAAACCAGCCAAAGACTCAAAAGTGAACTGAAATGTGTTTATTTGGGGAATTAATAATCACACGCAAGAAGCAAGCACACATACACACTCACACAAGACTAGCTGAAGGAAAAAGGAAGAAAAATTGTTGATAACGAGGTTTCAAGGGTGATGAGGGTAATACTTACCAATCCAGAGAGCAGTGAAGAAACAGCAGTGTGGCTTAGACTTGCACCTAAGGCCATCCTTTGGGAATCAGCAAGTGAGATACTGCATCTAACTGCTCAAAACCAGAGTTTTTTAATACCCAGTTTCTACCTGGAGGGCAAGGGCATGAATGGCTCTCTGGCTGAGTTTGCAGAGTGGACAGGGGGGTCTGGAGTGGGCTACCAATCTTAGTGTTAGGTGACAAAGAGTTAATGGTTGTCATGGTAGCTCTGTAATGGTTAGACAGGTATGAGGACAATGGAAAAATTTACAGGTCGGTAGGAAGAAGGTTTGAAACTATCAGTGGTTTGGTGGGAACTTCTCTGTTGCTATTGTCCAAAGGCAGAGTCCAAAGGCAGAGCTTAAGCCTATTATCTCTGGTGATGTCCTGACTATGACCTGGCCACACCTAGAGGGGGTTTCTGACCTACTTTGCATTGCACACGTTCGGCCAGTTTTTCCTCTTGTTCAGCTTGGCCATCCAGCCATAGCAGGGTGTAATTTACATTTATGTCAATTAATATATTTTGCCAATCAAATCATATTTTGCCAATTAAACTGTATCAAAGTGGGAGATGTATGGCCTGGTAACACAACTAACAACATTTATTGTTGTTATTACTTCTAGAAGAAGCATAAATTTATATACATTTTCTGCATGATAATCCTACTTTTCCTATTTCTACTTGGACCCAGCATCTTTCTTCTAAAGGAGATTGAGCAAAGCTTCCTTAAGTTATGTTTTTCAACTGGAACTTCCATCATCCCCAGTCAGGAAGGCTGTTGGTTGAAGATTTGGAGAGTGGTAGTCAAAAAGTAACTTTTCTGACTTTAACATAAGAGGATCCTCACCTGGCCATGAAACTGAAGGATTCATGGAGCAGTAGTCTAAAAATATACCTTTTCCAGCATCAGAACCTAGACTGCAAATGTTTCTCACTTCCAGGAGGAAACTATTGTAATGACCTATCCAGCCTCTCCCCCTCAGTCTTATTCAGAAAATGACTTAGCCAGGGCAATGCAACCATTCCTTCTGACTCTTGACACCTGCTTGATGGCTTCCTATATTTATGCATCTTTTTTTAAAATTTACATGCTACGTGTCTGGTGTATATACCCTTGGGGTAATATACATAAACACATGCACACACATATATAAAACAACCAATAAAATCACAGCCCAAGTTAAGTGATTTATTAGCAAAACAGTAAAGCAGTTAGATGTTAAGTGCCAGCAATAATATAAACAAAACTGAGAAGAAAATCTCTTCCAGAAGAAGGCCTTAGCCTGGCATCTAAATATCTCAGTGAGGATGCCAGTTGGATCTCCCAAGGGAAGACTGTGGCAGGCTGCTCTCGTTGGTTTCAGCTGGATACCCACTCAGCTCCAGGACAAACATTTGGCTGACAATTCCTACAGAATGGATGAGAGCTCCTAGGAACTGAAAAAGCTGGTATCTGCACAGCCTCTCCCTGTTCTCCCCAACCTCCATGCAGGTTCTTGGTCATGATGATATGCTATTATACAAGATTCCTAAACTGATAGGTCTCTTGCCCCCTCCTCTTTTCATAATGCAAATATGCTTATATATTTAAAAATCCTGAAATAATTGCAACATTATTCTCAACCAAGAAAGAATTATTCAGGACTCTTGCCCAAAAGCATATATAACTGAGTGCAGATTGCACCATTTCTTCAACCATAATTGATAGAGCCCCAAAATATGATCTTGTGGCAAATCTTGTTTTGTGGATGATAGTAATTCAGTCTTAAGTGTTATCGAACGCATGTTTAGCTTTTAAATATTAGGGAAGTTTGTTCTTCCTTATGATTATAGCTGTCTTTAAACTCATGCGTGTACACACATGCCCGTGCACATACACACTCATACAAACTCACTATATATAGTCTATGTCTGTTTGTCTGTCTGTCTATCTGTAGTGTATATAGTTTACATAGTGCACATGCAAGCACATGCACATTTACTCTCTCTAGTTTATAGTCTTTAAAGTATGTTTAAAGAGAATTGCGTATTTTACAATTCCCTCTGGTTTGTTTGTAGAATCATGTCATTGTTCTTCTCATTTGAGAGACAAGGAGGATTAATGATTGCAACTACAAACTTACAACCACATTTCTCTCGTGAATAGTCTGGGGGAGGAGGCTAATTCTCCCTCTTTCTTCTTCCATTTACAGCTTTCAACAGAGAAAATAAAGATGTCTTTATGTCAGCAGGCCTATTCTGAATGCTAGGACTGAGTGCTGGAACAGGCAAAGCTCTGTTCCATTAATTACTTCCCTAATTTTGAAATCATTGTCCTCCTGTTATGACACAATGGTGACTCCAGGGCAGTTGACAGTAATATTAAAACCAGCACATACCAGTTGCATAATAAAACATAATAAGATACACTAAAATGGAAGTCTTAAAACCTTAGGACAAGGTTCAAGAAAGCATAGTAATATATTGAGGAGCACTATTTAAAATGTCCTTGTTCATCCTGCACATCTTTGCTGGAAATGATGATGATGATGATGATGATGATGATGATGATAGTTTTTCATAAAAGCAGGGAGAAAGCTAGCCTCTCTCAGGGAAAGGGATTTCATAAGGAGGGATGCATAGCTCAAAAGACCTTTCATTCCCTTCGGTTTCATTTCTAGAAAGAATGGGGTTTAATGTTCAGGTAGGTGGTGTGTTACGGAGGAAGCCACTCCCCAAAGTACACTACTCTAGATTCATGTAAGTGTTTCAATCTGGATTAAAACAAATACTTTGACTTATACCCAAAAATGAAGGGGGAACCAGCACAGTTTTTGTCTTTATAGGCTCCAAATGGCTTCTTCTCATTTACAAGAGGTAGTAATTCTGAAGTAGCTGAACAATGTTCAAGGGTAGCTCCTCAAGAAACTGTAGTCTAATAGTCCATCTGGGAGATTATTAAGGACATATTGCATTGCAGACCACTTTTTAGAATGCCATATCAACCTAGGCAGATCAAGGGTCCTCCTGACTAAGGACAGCTGTCCCCCTGGGATTCCAGGAATGATTCTCAGACTGTGCAACATTACTTTTTAGACTATGGTTTCCAGAATCCCCCAGCCAGCATGGCCAGAATTCTGGAAGCTGAAGTCCAAAGAACAAACAAACAAAACCTCCACTATCCTTGTCCTCCTACTGCCAGAATCCCCTTATTGCTCAGCTTGATCTTCAGAAGGTGTACAATCTCATCCAGAACAAAAGCCAACACCCTCAGTTGAGTTTTGCAACCTAAATATCTGGACTGGGGCTTACATTTGGAGCACTACATGCTCTATGCAAGCTTTGTCAGAAAAGGCTTGTGAGGGAGAACTGTCCCTCTCCCCTTTCAAGGATTTTCTATGTTGGTTTTTAAAAACCTAAGTACTTGCAGTAAGACCCAGGAAAGAAAGGAGCTTCCTGTCAGTTACCATTATTTGTTGTATTTCTTCCCAAGGGTGTAGCTGAGGGTTGAAGATATTTATTTATTCACTGTACGTACTGTCTTATTTAACATCCCACCTCTCTTCCATCAAAGGAACCAAGGCAGACCTAGGCCACACACTACACTGTCATAGTGCTATTATTCCACTTTTGACATCCTGTGGAATCCTGGGGTTTGCAGTTTAGGGAGGGGCCTTTAGAACTCTCAGCCAGAGAGCTCTTTGGCCTCAGGAAACTACAAACCCCAGAATTCTACAGGATGTTGGAAGTGGACTAATAGCACTATAACAATGTAGTGCAGAAATGGCCCCAGAAGGAGGGCACTGACCCTCCCAGATAAGAATTCTGCCTTCACAATGAAATTTTCCTTTAGTTCCCAAATCTCAAGCATTGGAGAGAGTCTTCATACAGAGGAGGGAGGCATATAGCAAGCCTTGTTGCACTGTGTGCTTTATTTATGTATTCCCCGCATGGCAGAGGGTTGGACTTGATAGCCCTTGTAATCTCATCTAACTCTATAGGTCTATGATTCTATGTGAGGGCCCGAGTCAGCAATGTTGGTATGCTAGGGAGACCTTAAAGAACTATGAGAAAAGACTGGGTCAGTTGAAAGGAGATGCTACCACAAACTGTGAGGTACTGATTTGCTTTGTAAATAAACTTGCACGAGACTGGGAGGCAACTCTTCTTCCTTCTATATTTTAAAGAAGGGAGGATCTGGGAGAGTTGAAAGCAAATGAAAGTGTAAAAGTTGTGTAACCTGCTTCACTTTTCTGTTGAGAACCTCTGCTTTTATTGCTATGTTAATATGTTACTTCTTTAAAAGAAGGTGACTAGAATTCTGAGAGAAAGAAGGAAAAAGCAGGATCTAAAGCAATGATGTTCCATTTTGCAGTTCCCTGAATTAAAACACTGAAGGCTTCCAGAAGGAATTAATAAGTACCTCACCACCAAATTACTGATCCCAGGATTCTGTAGGGTGGAGCCATGGCATTTAAGCTGCTGTCAGACTAGTATTTACAGCGCTTAGGAAGATTGTTTTTGGACTATGAGTCTGAGCTCTGGCAATATCCAGGGGAACCTTGGTCCACAGCCCTAGGGCTCCTGCTTCAGAAGAAGGATCCTTAGAGCCACAGCTGAGAACAAAATTAACCCCATAAGCTTTTAACAGCTTCAAGTGTCAGCTTGTATAACGGATGAGGGACAGCAATGCTGAAACAGTTAAACAGAATAATGTAAATAAATGATATTGAAATCTGCTCCTGCCGTTGACCTTGGTTGCCTTCTTAATCAAGAAAACTATACTAGCAAATTCTTCAGTGAAATGACACAATTCTACTGGCCTAGGGAGCTGGTGCAGCGTATGGCTAAGAGCAACCCCTTCATCAAATTTCACATTTTTCACGCAAGCTTGATGGTCTTAGGCAAACCCCAGATTCCCAGTCAATCCCACTTACCCACATCCATAACTTGAGGATAATGCTAATGTAGCATATGTAGTTAATGTTAAAGTCTAAATTACAGGGTTGTTGTAACAATCTGTCAGCACAGGATAACCCACACTCCACAAAATTCACTCTGAGGTAGCCAGTAGTTTTTATTTGTAGAAAATGCAGACAACACAGCATACGTCTTCCAAAGTGGATGAGACTAAAGCAGACATGGAGCTCACATCTTTTATAGGTACAATTCCAAATTTAGGCACACATAACTGTGATTGGAGAAGATCATAAATTTAGCATCACACCACCTCTCTGACAGTTCCTAGACCTGCATTTAGTTCCCACTTCTTACCATCCTTGACCTGAGCACATATTTCCTGCCTCTTATCTTGAAGATACCAGGTTCTCAAAACACAAGCCTCTACACTTTCATTTTCGCCCAGATCTGATCTTCTCTCATCACTGGATAAGTTGTAGCAACAGGCAATAAACCAATTGATGTTTGGTAACAATTCAGGCAGACTCTGAACAGATACATTGTTGTAACTATCAATTAGCACTAGATATTTTGTATTGTTACAACTATGCTTAGAGGAGTTTTACAGCAGCTACTTCTACATTGACTACAGTACACTATATCAATACAGCAGGCCAACATACGGTAGGGCTACATGTCCTGACACAAAACCATGCACAAACAGCACTTTGACTATATTGGGCTTAGCAACTATAGCAGGGCTGGGAGCTGTTTTCTGTCTGTGAGACAGTACGGAGATGCCAAAAACAGGAAGCTTCCAGGAGAAGCCACTCAACATTTTATAGGGCCAGCCAAAAGGACAATCCTGGGAATCTGGAGATGTTGGTGGGCCTCACACAGACCCAGGGCTGCATTCTGCTCATGTCAGCACTATAGAAATGCTTGGTGCTATAATTCTGAAATCATTATGAGCATAATATCATTATCAAACCAACCAGAAAGGCACAAAAATATGAGGGTTTATGAGATTGCTTGATCTCTTTTTCAAGAGATCTTAAAAGTCTGCCATAAAAAGCAGAGAGGGCAGAATGTAGAAAAAAAGAGGTGTGACATTAAAGTCGCTGCATAATCTCAGTCCCTAAACATGATCGCTGCATAATCTGAGTCCCTAAACTGCAAATCTCAGGATTCCATATGATGTTGCCATGGCCGCTAAAGCAGAATCATAGTCTTATAACTGTGGAGTGTGAAAGGGCTCAGAAAAAAGGGCCATAGGCCATTTCTGCACTGGACTGTTATAGCGCTATTATTCCACTTTCAACATCCTATGGAATCCTGGAGTTTGCAGTTTAGGGAGGGGGCAGCTGGCTCCTCCCTAAACTGCAAACCCCAGGATTCAATAGAATGTTGAAAGTGGAATAATAATGCTATAACAGTCTAGTGCGGAAATGGCCCTAGATCGCCATGAGATAGAATCATAGAATTATAGAAATGTAGAGTTGGAAGAGACCACACGGGCCATCCAGTCCAACCCCCTGCCATGCAGGAACACCCTCAAAGCACTCCTGACAGATGGCCATCAAGCCTCTGCTTAAAAACCTCCAAGGAAGGAGACTCCACCACACTCCGAGGCAGCAGATTCCACTGCCAGACAGCCCTGACTGTCAGGAAGTTCTTCCTGAGGTTCAGGTGGAATCTCCTTTCCTGCAGCTTGAATCCATTGCTCCTTGTCCTGGTCTCTGGAGCAGCAGAAAACAAGCCCCCTCCTTCCTCTACGTGGCATCCCTTCAAATATTTAAACATGGCTATCATGTCCCCTCTTAACCTCCTCTTCTGCAGACTAAACATACCCAGCTCTCTAAGTCTATCCTCATAGGGCATGGTTTCCAGGCCTCTCACCATTTTGGTCGCCCTCCTCTGGACTTGCTCCAGCTTGTCAATATCCTTCTTGAATTGGGGTGCCCAGAACTGGACACAGTATTCAAGATGGGGTCTAACCATCTTGAATACTGTGTCCAGTTCTAGGCACCCCAATTCAAGAAGGATATTGACAAGTTGGAGCAAGTCCAGATGAATTAATGTTTTACCTATAGTCATCCCATAAAGATGCTGGGAGCAAGAAAGGAAGACAAAGCTGATCTCCTCTTGAATATATATTTAATCCATTAAGCTGAAAGTATGTGCAAGTCAAAATCATTGGCAAGGATGAGGCTATGCCAACTCCATCCCCACAGCCATCCCATAACAGAAGAAAGGAAGGAAATTAATAGAGACAGCTAACATTTGACAAGCTGGCCTTTGGGCCACTGATGGGAAAAAGGAAGGAATCTAAAATGGATACATGAAAACAAATTCTTTTATCAAATGCAGTCTCTCACTCTTTTTTTTCTGCAAGTAGAAAGACATTTTTTTTCCTCCTAAGGCTATGCTGTCCTGGAGTATAAACTTGGCTCTGCATTTGAGTGATAACAGTATTTGGCTTTTCACTTGCTTCAGTTACCATCATCAGTACTCCTTCCCATTGTGCAGAGTATGTCATGGGTTCAGGTAATTGTTAGCTCACTCTAGAATCCATTGGCCAAATCTCTTGTCTACTAGAGAAGCACTTAGAACTACATGTTGGGGTTCCAGGTGTCCCTTAATGTAAGGGATGTTCCTTATTTAAGGGCCAGAAAGTTTATCACCCATGAGCACTAAGCAGTATGCCAAGAATCCTTTATTTTCAGGTATCAGTCAGGCAAGCTGCCCTCAAAAGTACACACCAAATTTTCGAAGGGGGGCTGCTGTGAGTGTGGCTGGTGTCTGCTGTTTTCATTCCAGGCCAAGCAGCACACATAACCTGGTTGCAGTAAAATCCCATCCCGCTCCATGATGGCTGCTGTCCTGCCGTTGCAAGATTTTTGGCATTTGGGGCTTTCTACGAGATTAGAGAACTCTTCATAAGAGACCCTCTCTTGCATGAGATATGAGGTGGGCCTTCTGTAGCCTGCCTTACGTGCCCTGGCCAGCACAAGAGTGTTAAGACAAGAAAGCATTTTATGTTTTTAAGGATAAAAATGCTGATATTTTAAAAAAGGCTATTTCCGAAATAATCAACCAAGTTGCCAGCTACTCACATTCAAGAACATTGAAATGCTGTTACATCAACTGAATGTCTGAATTGGGATTGTCTGTTAATGCACCAGGGTTAATCTGCAGACAATATCAGTTCAAAATTAAAGTGGGTTGATAGATGTAAAAACATGCAGACAAGTAAGACCTATCATGATTTTTTCTTTGGCAAGATTTGTTCAGAGGCTGTTGTGCCTTTGTCTTCCTCTGAGACTGAGAGAGTGTGACTGACCCAAGGTCACCCAGTGGGTTTCTAGGGCTGAGCAGGGATTCAAAACCTGAGCCATTTCCACACTAGCCGTTATAGCGCTATGATTCCACTTTCAACATCCTATGGAATCCTGGGGTTTGCAGTTTCGGGAGGGGCCAGCTGGCCCCTCCTGAAACTGCAAACCCCAGGATTCCATAGGATGTTGAAAGTGGAATCATAGCACTATATAACAGGAGAGTGTGTAAATGGCCCTGGTTTCCCAGTGTTCCAGTCCAGGTCTCAAACCACTATACTATGCTGGATCCTAAAGGGTATACAGTGGGCCTGCAGTGTCCACAAGCTTACCGTCCATGGATTCAACCTGCTGTGGATTGAAAATATTTTTTAAAAGTATTCAAATGTGCAAAAAAAAAATACAGTGATGTATTCAATTTTTTTAAGGCAGTGTGAGATGTCCCATCTCTCCCCTGCCCCACCCTGTAGCCTTGTGAGAGGGCTGTGGCAGAAGCTGTTCTGTGGCACTTCAACCAAGGCGAAGAAGTTCTTGAGGTGAGGCAGAGAAATGAAGAGAGGGAACTGGTTGTTGTGGAGGAGAGAGGGAGGCTAGGACTTACACCTGCATGCAGCAGTTGCCTTTGATATATCTGTTGGGGGAGAGAGTGAGAGCAAGGAAGAGAGGGAATTCATTGGTGGGGAGGGGTGGGGTGGGGAGGGGAGCGGAGGCTGGGGCTTCTGCCTGGCCACAGCAATTGCCTTCGATGTACCTGCCAGGGAAAGGGAGGGAAAGACAGAACTGGTTGTTGACGTGAGGTGGAGTGGAGAGGGGAGGCGAGACTGGGACTTGTACACAGAATGCATACCATGGGGAGGCTGAACAAAAGACATTGCTGAATCTGTGTGAATGTGGTCTCTTCTTATAAAGTCCCTTAATAGAGGGGACTTGGGCATCTGAGTTTTTTGGTATCCACAAGGGGTCCTGGAACCAATCCCTCACAGATAACAAGGGCCCACTGTATCTCCTTCTTTCCATCAAGGAGTCCCATGTGGCCTCCATATTAGTTTGTGAGTGGCCTTCTGTTCTGTAGTTTAATTCATTCAGACTATTGTCTGAGTTGGAGCCATAGGTAAGAATATGAAGGAGGCACTGTGGACTTCTCTTATAAGTAATAATGGGGATAAGTCTGTGGTGAGGTTCAAATTTGGGCTGGAAAATTAGATTGTCTTCTTTGGCCCAAACATGACAAATCACTTATTTTAAGCCCAATTGAAGGCAATTCCAGATCCTTCTACACTTTTGTTGATGTCTTATTATCCCCTCAATTTCTCTAGTGAATGTCCATCTGCCACACTAACTGTTCTACCCAACTTCAATCTAATCTCTCCCTTACTGGCTATCTGCAGCAAGAATGCAATGGAGGACAGTGAACAGGTCTTCTTGCCTGATATTCAGCAAGAGAAGTCATCCAAGCACCTGTCATGCTAGGAAGCAGAATTTTCTCACTGTCCCTAACCAACTTCAATTGTGTTTGAAAAGTCACATTCTCCAGTTTTCCTAGGACTTGGCTTATAGATGCGTAAGGATAAAGCAAGTGGGGAAGAAAGAAACTCCCTTTCTCTGTTTCACTGCCATCTACCTCAGGTGAGTGGGTGGAACAAAGATGGGACATGTTCTAGTCAGCTAAAAATGCAAGCCTTAGAAAAATTTTCAGAATGTGAATATTCAACCTTCCACCTACAAAGTGGCTTGATGTGGACAGATACAGCCTAGATGTCAAAGAAAGCCTTAATGTTTCTAGTGGTGAAGGAGGTTTTATTGCTTTGCTTTGACTCTTTGGGTCCCCAGCCACCTCGTGGCCAACACATGGTGTGGCCTGCCTCAACCTTCTCTCCAAGACCACCTTAAGCAATGTATTTTAATATCTCAAGAAAGGTATAGTTCTGTGACTCTCCATTGTCACATTTTTTCTCTAAAAATGATGTTTAACTTCTGTGCCTGATGAAGAAGGCTATGAGTTTTGAAAGCTTGCATAATGCTTCCATATTGTATTTTGCTCCTTTTGGTTGGTCCAATATAGAGGCTGTCACAATAATGTGTATTTTGGATTCTGTTATATTTTGCTGCCTGTCCAACGTGGCTACCTCTGGACATCTATTTATTTGCCTGAAAGAGTTAACAAGCTTTTGAAGCATCCAGCAACTGGGTCTCTTTTCTGGCTGACTCAAATGAAACATGTTACCACCTCCTCGCTTGCATCTGAGAGATAATAAGCTTTGGGGAACATTTGGCATACACAGCTCAAGCCTCCTAATAGCAAACCCCATGCTATTTCCTGCTCCCCAAATTGCCCCCTTCTGAGCAAGGTCACAAGAGAGAATAAACTTTTGTTCTATCTTTTTGGAAGGCGAATACAAACTGACATGATTTGCTCCATTGAAACCTCTTCTCAATATATCTGGATGGCAAAATGAAGAAACTGTTGCAGCTTCTTCTGAATTGTCTGATGCAGTGGTTCTTAATCTTTTCTTTATCAGGCATCCCATGTAAACATAATTTTTTGCCAGGGGTTCCCAAGTCTTAACTCAAGATTTAAATATTTAAATTTAGATTAAAACGTTTAGATATTTAAATTTAGAGTTAAATATTTGTTTGTTTGTGGCTTCTGGAGACTAGGATTCAAATCCCTGCTCAGATACTGGGCGACCTTGGCCAAGTCACATTCTCTTAGCCTCAGAAGAGGGCAAAGATAAACCCACTCTGAACAAATCTTGCCCAAAAACACCCTGTGATAAGTTCACTTTAGGGCTGTCATAAGTCAGAAGTGACTTAAAGGCACGTAACAACAAAGTGCTGCAGATAGGAGAAAGTTCTTTCTAGCTATCATTTTTCTTCCCTTTGAAAAGTGATTTATGACAGCCTTAAGGCTAACCTATCATGCGAGTTTTCTTGCCCAGATTTGTTGCCTTTGCCTTTCTCTAGGGCTGGGAGAATGTGATTTGCCTTGGGTCACCCAGTGGGTTTCCATGGCTGAGTGGGGATTTAGACTCTGGTCTCCAGAGTCATAATTTGGACACATGCACATGCCTTCCAGCATCAGGGACATGACAGTAGGTGCGTGCGTGTGGGCACCCAAACTTCTCCCTTGTTTGCAAAGCAAGAGAGCAGTTTGGGCTCATGTGCATGCCTGCCTCTGTGTCCCTTTCACACCCAGGAGGGGGTGTGGGCACAGAGGGACATGGTGGAAGGTGTGTGCATGTGCCCCAACTGCTCCCTTGTTTGGAAATGAGAGAGCAGTTTGGGCACGCACATATGCCTGCTGCCAGGTCTGTCTTGTCAGGGACACAGCAGTGGAGAGTAAGGGTGCAGAGGGATGTGGAAGAAAGTGTGTGTGTATGTCCCAACTGCTCCCTTGTTTGCAAACAAGGGAGCAGTTTGGATGTGCCTGCCACTGGATTCCTTTCAGTAGGGACATAGCAGCGGGGGGCAGAGGGACACATCAGAAGGCATATGTGCACACCACAACTGCTCCCTCATTTGCAAATTAGAGAGCAGTTTGAGCATGTGCACACACACCTGCTGCTGCCACATCCCTGTTGCTCCCACTGCTGGTAGTGTCCAGCAGTGGGACTCCACAGACCTGCTCTGAGGGCTCCATGGACCCCCAGGGGTCTGCAGACTCCAGATTAAGAACCACTGCACTAATGCTATTGCAGGCTGAGAGGAAACAGACAAACATCTTTCCCTTTTCCTCTTCTACTACTATTACTATTGTTAAAGATAAGAACAACAACAATGAACACAGAGACATTAGGCTTAAATAACATACAGAATTGTGTGGAAGAAGAATCTGGTCCGAAGCCTATTGCTTGATCCTAGCAAAAGTGGCTATTATGTTTTGAATCAGCTATTGAATGCTAAGTCAACATGTAAGCAAATATCACTGATCCTGTGGGTCTCCTCTAATTAGGACTAAAAATAGAATTCAGGTCCTTAAGTAAAGTTAGGGCAACATACACTGATCTGCCTATATTTTTATGATTGTTTATATATTGTTGATCAATATTGTATTTGTTAGTGAATTATATTTTACACTGTTGCTATCTTTCATTGTAGCGAGCCAGCACAGTGTAGTGGTTTGAGCACTGGACTATGCACCTGGAGACCAGGGTTC
Source organism: Ctenosaura bakeri (assembly GCA_948474755.1). Taxonomy (NCBI): domain Eukaryota; kingdom Metazoa; phylum Chordata; class Lepidosauria; order Squamata; family Iguanidae; genus Ctenosaura; species Ctenosaura bakeri. Next base: position 101,115 of record CAOLHI010002196.1, read on the forward strand.
AATTCCCCGCTTGGCCATGGAAATTCACTGGGTGACCTTGGACATGTCGCACACTCTCAGCCCCCAGCAAACTGTAAGTCAGAGACGACTTGATGTCAAGCAACAAATAATTTATTATATTAGCTTTCCAGATATTATGGGTTATGGAACAAAGGCATGCAAATGAAACTAATCACATGCACAATTGTGAATTATCTGATAGATAAGCACTTGTATTATTTGTGTCCACATTGTACTTACCTTTAGAGAATTTAATTTAAAAGAAAGGCCATCAGTCTTCTTGGTGGTGGCTCCCAAGTTGTGGTATTCCCTCCCATAGAAGGCTTGGTTGGCTGACTTCTCTGTTCTGTTTCTGCTGGCAGGCAAAGACTCTTTTATTTGGGCAGGTCATTGGCCCTTTCCGCACACAGTTATTAAGGCAGGCCAATGAGTCTTGCCACTGAGGTCTTCTGCACCTTGAAGTGGACTAGGTTCGGTTTATTTACCTTTGTTCCACATGTAATTTGGACTAAATGCGCCCCCATGTGGTGGTAAAGCGCGCTATTTGAAAACCGGAAGAAATCGGTTTTCCAATTTTCCAGATTGATCCAATTCATACTTTCACAGTGGTGCAGACACGTACATTCGTGCCAAGGCAAATTGGAGGTCAGGGGAGGGCTCATGGGAGGGGCCAGGGGTAGTATGGGCTTTCACACGTACGCATGTATGCAATGACATACTAAACGATGCAAAAAAAAATCACAGCTGATGGGGCGGGGTCAGGGGAGTAGCGGGAGTGGCCACAGCAGAGGCAATGTGGATTTATAAACTCACACTCCTACAGATCAGAATGGAACATACACAGTAGCTGTGTGGAAGGAATTGAGGGAAAGTCCGCCTTGTTTCAAGCCCAGAAAATCCGATAAGAAACGGCACAAACCAATTCACTAGCCTCATGCAGAAAGGGCCAAATCTCTTAAGTCACTATAGCAGAGGATCTTTTAATGGAGTGTATTTTGCTTTAACCTTGTTACTGTGTTTCAATGTGTGTTAAACTATTGTAGTTTAGTGTTTTTAACAGTGTGTTTATTTCATGGATTTTAAACTTTTGTATTAAATAGGTTTTACTTTACTGTGCTTTTAACTGATGTAAGCTTCCTTGGATCCCATGCCAGGAGAAGGGCCGTGAGGGATTACATAAATAATTATTTACAATGTCTTCTATGTTTTTGGCCATGCATTTCAGTGCAGATTTGCTATTTGCAGATCCTCTTCTCGTCTTTTATAATTCATTATACGCAAGAGAAAGAGAAATGCACATGTGGATAAGAGCCATCCATCTATGTGGGGACTAATTCAATTAATGAATGAGTCAATGCATTTTCCAAATGAATTGTTTACCACTGGCTAAGTTGTGCCTATTATGCATTTGGACCAGGGCAATTCAGATGCTTTCAAAAGATGTGGGCATTTTTTTCCAGCATGGAACCTTACGTTCCTTACAACTGATTTGAAAATTAATGTAAGATTTCTGTACTCAGTTCATGACCCACACCATTAAACATGGGCCCTTTCTGCAACTTACCTTCATCCAGCGTGGGGGCGTGGGGATCACGTGAGCAGCCTCTTGCAAGTGGCTCTCGTGTCCCTGCTGCTTTGGCTCTGCAGCTGCTGCCGGCTGGCTGGCAGGCAACATGAGGGCTCCGCCTCTTCCTTCCTTCCGCAGCGCAGCCAGGTATTTTCCCAGGCTCTCCTGGGGAAGAAGCAGGAGGGCTGTGGCTCCCGTGTGTGCGGGAACCCCGAGCAATGCACGATTGTGCACCATTTTTGGCTACAAGCCGAAAATGAAATAGTGCGCAATTGACGCCTGCCAGCCCCGGCAGCATCAGGCGATTGCAAGGACGTCATTCAAAATGCTCCTCGCAATTGCACGACGTTCCGGAGGCCCTTCCTCATGACAAATGCCGTGCGAAAAGGGCCATGGTCTTTTTTGTGGAAAGAAAGAGGAAAATGAAGTACAAGCAGAGGAAAATGGACTTCCTTTGTCATGGAGGGGTGCCATTCTATTTGGCAGTTCCATTTGGGATATCATGGACCATATTTCAAATTCCCTGAGCAATCTGCACACCAGTCCAGAATTGTCTTGCATCATTCAATCTTGTTATAAGATCTTAGGAGAATTTTTCAGGTTTGGTGATTGTAGAAGCACCAGACTTAGGCCATTTCTACATTAGACTGTTATGGTGTTATTATTCCACTTTCAACATCCTATGTAATCCTGGGGTTTGCAGTTTAAGGAGGGGCATCTAGAATTCTCAGTCAGAGAGCTCTTTGACCTCACTAAACTGCAAACCACAGAATTCCACAGTATGCTGAAAGTGGAATAATAGCACTATAACAGTGTAGTGTGGAAAAGGCCTCAGTTTTCCCTGGATTCAATATGTGATTGAAACATGGAATATTAGCACAGTGTCTGTGTTTGTTTTTTGAACTAGCCTTCCTTCCAGCAAGGCAGGCAGACAAGAATTCCTGTAGGAAGCTGTGATGGCCAGCGGTACAGATTGCTGTAATGTCTCAGAAGATAAGTGTTGAGCTTCCCTGTTAATTCATCAACATAAAATCAATTTTCATTGGGCTGAAGACTGCTTTCGGTAGTAAGCAGTAGCCAAGGAGGATATGTGAAAGTTTGAGGATGTTACAAGAAGAACAAGGGTTTTTGAATATATATGCATCATTTTACTGCTTTTAGTTGTGTTAATGCAAACGTTTCTCAAAATGGAATGAAACCTGGATAGACCTCTCTCTTTCTCTTTCTCTGTGTGTGGAAGCTACTTTCTTAAAGGTGAGACCATTTCTCTTGGAATTATTCATCTTTTTCCCTAAATCGCAGAATAGCCTGTTACTAGTTTATTTACTCGATCACCTTCAGCTTTTAAACACTTTTTGACCTTTTACTCGGAAGGTCTTTTACAATATTTTTGTACTTCTGGAATTGTTTAACCAGGGCCATATAAAAATCCTGAAATATCTTTTGGAGCACTACATATATCTGAGAATTTAAAATGCTGGACTGGTAAGAGTGGTGAACCTGTCCGAGTTTAATGTTTAATATACCTTACTTTTTCTTTCATTTACCATCTACCGGTATTATACCTTAATCAGTTAATGTAATTAGCAGTTGTCTTTCATTCATTATTTTTCTTTATCTTTGTGTTAGTCACATTGTAAGTGCTTCCTCTTTTATGCTTTAACTATTTTATATGTTTTACTGTTTTTGTTAAAGTTTGTGATCTTTCACCATTTTGTCTACTTAAAATTTATTGATTGCTTTGCTTTAATTTAAGTTATATGCTGTCCTCTGCACATGGGATCTAAAGCAACTTACAATATAAGATAAAACAAAACAATTAAAATGATATGATAAGGTTAAAAAAGCATTGAAAATCAATCCAATTAAAACATAAATTTAAAATAATTAAAAACACATTTGTGTGTGTGTGTGTATAAACATCTCACCAATTGCACATCCTTTTACTTCAACCAGTTAAAGGCTAAAGGCCTGTTTGAATAAAGTCTTGGTGTGCCAGTGAAAAGAAAGCAGAGAGGGGGCCAGTCAAGCCTTCCTTGGGAGGGAGGTCCATAGATTAAGATTTAAATCTATTTAAATTTAAAGCAATTCTGAACTGATTTGATATTTTTCCCCCTGTGATCATGGCTTAATAGTCACTCTCCACATATTCACCTGACCAGATTAAGAGAGTGGAGGTAAAGGATTCATCTTTTAGTTTTTTTCAATGACACTGAAGTCCTCTAGGATTTAGTGACTGATGATGGGTTACTGCTTTCTACTGGCCTTATGGTCAGGCTGAACAACTCAATGAGCAAGGTTACTGTGTGTCACATTGTTATAAATGACCAAGAATGCAATGCCAGAAACCAGGGAGTCCATACGGATAACCAAAACATTGTGGGTAGCTCAGTCATCTGTATCATCTTATCAAGGGGAAGGAGTTTATCACATATTGGGGAATATGTGTGACCATATGGTCATCTTTTTCCTGCTGAGGGAGTGTACAAGGAAATAAGAGGTAAAGTTTCAGTGAAGTTTGTTTAAACAGCAGTACATTGTGCCCAGAGTGATATCCCACATGCCAGTGAGTCATCTTAACTATTTGTTTTACTTTTTGTTAGAAGTTAATCAGTTAGGATGGTTTGAGCTGGTCATCAGTCCAAAGCAGTATTAGCAAGGGCTTGAGACTGAGTCACAGCACTTGAGTCATTTGGCAGTGTACTTTGATAAATGGATGTCTGGAATTCTGTTTGCTTACCTCAAGGAGAGCCAACATTGTCAACCAGCTTGCCACCCTGAGACATCTCCTTTTTATGTTGTTCTAACAGAGAGGTCTATATAACTCATGAAACTACAAGTTCCAGGATTCCATAGAATGTAGCCATGACATTTAAAGTGATGTCAAACTGCTATAACTGTGCAGTATAGCTGCACTCTTACCTCTACTTTAGAAAGGGCCGGGGTGGAGAGAGAGATCTGACTATATAAAGCAGGTTATGCATTTCCAGTTAATTCATGGCAGGGTGTCATATAGTCTGGGGATGCTAGGAATTTCAATGTAAGGTATCTGAAAGGTTCCAGAGTATACACCACAAGAACCCTGCTGCTAAAAAGACTTTTTTCCTTATTACTTTCAATCAATAGAATTCATGATGACGGAGAAATGGTTCTCTGTGGCTTCTCTTCTGCAGCCTTGAATGAGGTACAACTGACTTTAGACATAAAATGTTCCACTAGAGTAGACATTTTATATTGATAGCTGAAAACAGAAAGTAGAGAAGTAAAATCTGATAGGCTAGCACCTTTAAATCCCCACTATTTTAAAAAACAGAAAGTAGCACCATCTGTTAATTGCTTCAGAAGGAGAATTTCAGAATGGAGAAAATAAATTGAATGCGAACTGAGTGGAAGTAGGAAATCAGACAACAAAAACATGAAGGGATAGACTCTGAAGTACTTTAGGGCAGTAATGCATTTTTTAAGTCTTTTACTCCAAGTCTCAAGTCAAGTTTCAAGTCTCTACCTTCAAGTCTCAAGTCAAGTCTCAAGTCTGGGAGCCAACTTAATACCTCAACCTATATTCCAGAATTTCTGGCCAGAGTCCAAAAAAGTTAGTTTTAACAATTTAAGCAGGGTTGGCCCTCAATATTTGTGATTTTGCCATCTGCAGCTTCAGAAGTGGGGAATAGTGTAACTCCACTGTTCTGATAGTCTAATTGGCAATATATATATTTATATATATGTGTAGGCAGATATGTTTAATTGGCATAAAATAGAAATCATACACAATGACTGGATAAGGCCATGTGGAAGAGGAACTGACTGGAAAAACAGGTCAGAGATGAACTCAGAGCACAGCTGAGTTCAACTTAATGGCTTTTGCAAGGAGAACAAGAGCCATCACCGGAGAAGAGCAAAAACCCCTGTGATTTGTATATCCTATGGAAAACCAAGCCATAAAAACTGGCTACCAACTTAATTTGACACCCAGCTGTTGGAAAATTTAAAGAAAGAGTTTTTAGTTGATTGATATCTCTGGTTCAGGAAAACAAGAAGAGTTCAAACAAATCCATAATTGCACCATCCTCACACCTATCCTTTTCCTGATCCTTGATCACACTGCCATAAATTTTTTTTACACCATCTGCCTGATTTGGCCATTTGTCCTTTTCTGGTAAGGGTCTGCCCCCCACCCTCCCCGGACATGTTGTGTGCTATAATTGAGTTCCCTTTTGGGGCTCTCTCTCTCTCTGACTCTCTTGCTCGCTTGCTCTCTTTGTCAGGAGAACTCCCACCTTTGACTGGCATCTGTCAGGCTGCTAGTTTAAGGTTCCTCCAGTCTTTCTGTCTTTGTCTGCTGATCTATCTTCACTTCTTCCCAAACTGCAGTCTCCAGGACCAGGTGCGATATAACCGCTTCTTTCCCTCTGTTTTCCCAGCTCTTAAGTCTTTCAGATTCAGTAGTCCTTGTGCACTTGTGTGAGTGACTGCTTTGTGTGTGTGTGTGTCAATCCTGCCAATTCTGATAAATAAAATACCTTTTTTTTAAAAAAATTATTATAAAGAAAAAGGAACAATACATAACAGAATAAAACAAAAACACCACATGAATAACATAAAGGTGAAAAGGAGAAAAATTACAACACAAATAGTTTACATTACTATTTCTCTCCAGATCTTTTATCATCATATACTTATTCAACATATTATGTATCATATTAATTATATATTTTTATTTCATGTATCTAAATCTCATTCTCCTTGTACTCATTATTGCTATAGTAATTTCATTCTTAAATCTATTCTTTTTAACTATATTTAACCTATTGCTAATACTATATATGATCCTGTTACTAACCATAAACCCTAACCCTAAATGTGAGCCCATTCCCAGAGCCAATTATATTCCAGCTTACTCTGCTTTCCAAAATTGTAATTCTTCTTGTGGAGGTGTGACACTTCCCTCTTTTGTTAAAGCCTTTTCCACAAATATTTTCCATATTGCTTCAAAGTCATTCCTTTTCATTATTCCTTTTTTAACCTTAATTCGACACGTTATCATCAATCGCAATTTCCCACACTTCTTTATACCAATCCTTTATTTGAAAATCTTCTTGAGTTTTCCATTTTCTCAATATAATTAGCCTTGCTGCAGTTAAAAAATTTGTAACTAACTCCTTCATTGTTTGGGTACAAAATAAAATACCTTTAATTGTACACTTGACTTGTCTCTCTCATGCAGTCTGAGTCTGTAAACAGAATAAAAGATCTTGCTGCGTTGCCCTGCCCTCCGTTTCACTAAGCATTGCTCCGCTAATTTCCTCAACCTTTGTATTTTTGGAGCAAATCCAGGTGTCCCCCAGGAACCCCCAGAAGTCAGGGTAATAATAGAATCCTTCTTATTCCTCATTACTGAAGCTTCAAAAACTTTAGAAGGAAGGATCCTTCATCCTCAAGCTCGTTGTCTAACACATTATCTGTTCCCCTCTGAGAAATGCACTCTGTGGACAAGTATTGTCTTCTGCTATTAGGAAACATTTTAGAAAGCTCCTCTGATATGTAGCAGGGGTCTGCCTCAAGCCCATTGCCTAACCCATTTGCTGTTCCCCTCTGATAAGTGTACCCATGCTTTGGGCTTGAGACAGGTTGTCATGTGACTAGTAGGCAAAAAGAGATGAAAGTGTTGTTCAAAGTCTTAAGGTTTCTGGATGAATGTGTTACTGAACCAAGGGGTACAAGTCAGTCACTAAAAATATACAAGTCTTGAGTCAAGTAGAGTCAATGCATTATTTATTGCGAAATCAAGTCGGAGTCAAGTCACTGAAGCAACTTAAGTCCAACTTGAGTCTGAGTCAATCGACTCGAGTCTACATCACTGCTTTGGGGGAAAAAGATTATGCTCATGCCCACTCTCACTGCACAACTTAATGGTCAGTGAGCTCTACACTGGAGAGGAAATTTTCACGTTGTCTATATTTCCCGGAGGTACCCACCTGTATGTTCCACTGTAAATGGTGTGATTCCCCTGTGTTATCTCTTTAGACTGAGGGATTGAGAGCCCTTGTCAGCTAATTTCGATTCTTTCTGGGTCACCTCTCATTTGGCCATCTGAGTACCCAGTTTGTGATGGTGGTTAAACCAGATGGTCAGAGTTACCATCAACATTCCACTTAAGCATTCCTAAGTATTGTAATTTCAGATATTTATATGGGAAATGAGCAAGTTCTTTTGGTACCCTTTTGCGCTATTTATTATATGCATTCATAGATATATAAACATATGAATATTTATTACCCTTAATGAGAAATTCAGACATGGCAATGTCTGTGTGCTGAGCTTCGTTACATTTTATTGCATTGCATATAAGGCATCTTACATTATATCACATTCTGTGGCCACCAATATGTTACCCTTTCATCAAGACATTGCATAGGGACTTTGTCTCTCTATTCATATCAATTGTATCTCTCTTCATGCCAGGCTTGATAATAATTAGCATGTATAAGAACATGACCCTTCTAAAAATTTAATGTAGTTTTTTATCCCTTAGTGTCATGATACTCTTTCCATAGTTTCTCATAGTGTCTGCTAAGGTATTATACAGATATTTCATAGAGGCTTTCATATGTACAGAATTCTGTCCCATGTATCATATCCATAATCATTTTAGCAATACAACTTAGCCAGTTCCCCATTTAGGTATGCATTCTCATCTGTTTGAAGAACTGTACATCTCTAACAGGCCTGGTGAATACACACACATTCAAGGATTAATCTCCTTGAGCACTGTTAGTATCTTAACAACATCCATTACTGCAAACCTCCATTAACAGGCATCCATTACAAACATAATGGGACACATATCTCTATTTTATATCTGTTTTAGAATAACCTTAACAATTCTAGTATATCAGCGTATTTGAGGAACATTTCCACATAGCTATCAGTCTATTAGTTTATCAGGAATAGCATGACTTGAGGGCGACATGGTTGCCTTCTCTTCTTGCAGTGCAGACTGCTAAGGACAATCTGATTTGGGCTTAATTCAGTCTCTTATTATTCTCTTCTAATTAGCTTATCCAATCAAAACTATGATCTTTATCCACATGTCAAGTACACAAGAGGGGTCTTTACCTAATGATCATAGTGCACTTAGAAGTTTTTTCACTGCCTGTCATCTAGTGTCCTATTAGCAGGGTTATTCTTGGTCAGCTTCTACACTTTTGTTTTAATTTGCATTCCACTGAATATTTGGTACTTTCCCCAGACTAACCAAAACCAGTTTCTCAAGGATACAAAAAAGAAAGTAGATACACTCTTACAGATACCATTGCCTATAACTTCATATGCTATGTATATCATACATTCTATAGATGATACCAGGTTATGCTCTGTGCTTTAAAGGTATATTCCCAGATGACAAAGTTGTCAACTAAATAATCCAGCCTGTAACACCACCAGTGGGGTCTATATGATAGGAGAGGATGTGGGCAAGGCCTTCTTTGTTGTAGCACCTCACTTGTCGAATGACCTCCCTTTGGAAGCCTGACTGCACCAAGCCCGATTTATGTTTGGCACCAGGTCAAGACATGGCTTTTTTTATTAAGGCCTTTGGAGGTGAATGCACTGTTAAGCATGCACATGGTTTAAACTCTTTTATCCCTCTAAAGCTCTTCTAACTTGTTTGAATATCTAATATGCTTTTGTCTTGTTTAATTTATTGATTGATATTAACTGGGAACTACTTAGATTGTCTGTATTGTTTTATCTGTTTGCCACCCTGAGATCTCATGATAAAAGCATGGATTAAAAGTATTTTAATAATAAATAAATACTCTGCAGAGCATGATATTTTCCTTCCTGAAGAGGGGGCAGCAAATCCTTTCAGGTCAAGATACACAATAATCAAAAGCGGTCAAATTATTTTGGCACATGAGGCAGAAAATCCCATAGAAGCATTCCCCCTTTCCTTGTCAGTTAAAATATAACATTTTGTAGATACATTCTAAAAAGTGGTGGTGATGGTGGTGGTGAGATCTGATCACAGACATCCAATATCTCCTCCAGTCTAGCAGTGAGACGATGGAAATCCATGATCAATCAGAGTCAGATAATGATGGTCCAAAGAGAGAGCAGTCGGGTGATTCATTCTAATGCAGCTTCATATGAATGGCTTCCCATCTAAGCAATGTACCTTTCCTGAAGAGGTCTAACTGAATTTCCTGTTGTACAGTTTCTCTAGACAAGTGAACATGATTTAATAGTCAGCCAATTCATCCAGCTTCTAATCTGTCATTTTATCAATATGTCAGGCAGCTTCCCAAGTGGTTGCTGTCAAACAGACAGACTTGGCCATGCCAATCATTATAGTTATTATTTTATTTCCATTTGCGTTTTCTTTCTCCCCTGTCCTTGAAGTGAAAGGGACTGCTTATAAAAAAAAATATTGAGCTTAAATGGTGTTTATCCATGAAACTGTGGAAGTATTAGGAGGCTGTCCAGCCTTAATTATACAGTAGAGAAACAGACACATGTTATCTATCGCCATTTCTGTCCTATGTTGTTATAGTGCTATCATTCCATTTTCAACATCCTATGGAATCCTGGGATTTGAAGTTTAGGGAGGGGCATTTAAGAATTCTCAGCCAGAGAGCTCTTTGGCCTCAGTAAACTACAAACCCCAGGATTTCACAGGATGTTGAAAGTGGAATAATAGCACTTTAACAGTGTAGTGCAGAAATGGACATAGTTACAAGGTCTTCTCGCCTCATACAGTAGATTGTATGTGTTCCATATATGAAGAACTTAAAGTTGAAATTCAAAACAAAAAATGCTTCCAGAAAAACATATAGCCATTGCACAAATTCAATAGAAAAAAAAAGCCAGTACATCAATGTCACCAGACAACACAGATTGGATTGGGGGCTATGGGGAAAAATTACAGGTGCTGGAGTATGCTGGTTGCTATGACGACTATGCCTAGCAGCAAGGAGGACGACAGTGTATTCCTGTAGGAACCCAATCTTTGTATGTTAACAACTATGAATATGGATTGGGTTGAGGAATCTGGGGAAAATTTACAGTTACAGAAACAGGTCAATTGCTATGGACACGAGGCCTAGCAGCAAGGAGGACAACAGTGTACACCCTCAGGAATCCAAACTGTGTATGTAAACTCTGAATATAGACTGCATTGGGAAATACAGAGCAAAGTTACAGGAAATGGAGAAGACAGTTTGATGAGTTCTTAAGAGGAAAATAAAAACCTCGGGCAATGTCAGGTAAATACACTAGTAGTATTATAACAATGTAGTGCAGAAATGGCCTATGGATGTATCTGCCTGTCCTCTATCTTATCTATCTCATTTCCAGAATAAACACTGTCTGTTACCTCGAGTAACACACTAGAAGATGACAGTAACCCCAGGGGTTCCATGGAGGACTGAATGTATAAACCACCATTTTATAGATGGCCCTCTAATACCCTTTTCGCATGTTACCCGTTCGTGCGGCTGGGTGGGACTTCTCGCGCGAAAAGCCTCAGAAGGAACACTGCCGCTTCCTTGCTGCTTCAGTTCTGCAGCAGCTTCCTGGTCGCACGAGCGCTGCGCGAACACCCCACCCTTTCCTACTGCCGCGCAACCTGGGAATTGCAGGCTAGTGCTGAGGCAGGAAGCGCGACCGGCCCAGCTCCCGATGCACTGCACACCAGGTAAGTGCGCGTGGGCCCTGGGAGCATTGCACAACTGCGCACCATTTTCGGCTTTAAGCCGAAAATGAAAAGGTGCGTGCACAGTCCGCGTCAGGCCCTTGAGCATCACGTAAATGAGAGTGCGTCATGCAGACCGCTCCTCCCATTTACGCGACGCTCAAGGGGCTCTCTTGCTTTAGAAACGCCGTGCAGATTATTCTGTTCAGAAGATGGCAGACTCTCCTTTTCTGGAAGTCTCTAAATACAAGTTGGATGGACATCTTTCTAGAGTGCTTTGCCTGTGTATTCCTGCATTGCACGGAGTTGATCTAAATGGCCCTTTTGCCCCCTCCAACTCTATAAGTCTACGAGCCTTTACCATGGCAGGGTGAACCTACAGAAGTGAGAGGAATTCCACAGTGACAACATTTAAGTTGGGGGTAGAATTTTTAATTTACTTTCCCATTGATTCAAGTAGGAGAGAAATAAAATGGTCATAGTTTGGGCTGGGAGGTGTATCCATGTTTCACAATTATAGCAATTTGATACAAGTTTAATTGTCATGGCTCTATCCTATGGAATCCTGGGATTTGTAATGTAAGGCACGTTCAGACTGATTAAAAGGTCCAAGATTTTTTTCTTCTTCTTTCCAATCTTATACTAGGTTAATATAAACCAGCCTGGGGAGTAGGTATAAAATACCAGGGGCTGACAGAAAATAGTCTGGGATAAACAAAACATGTTTGGATCTCTAAAATAAAGTGGGAAAACAAATGAGAAAGAACAGCATTTCTTTCTGGGACTTTCTAGTCTTTTTAATCAGTCTAAATGCGCCCTTGGTAAGGTACAATCTTCCCTCCACATTCGCTAGGGTTAGGGGCACAGGACCCCCGTGAAAGTGGAAAAACCATGTATAATTCTAGGCCCTCCCAAACCACATTTAACACACAAAAAAGTATGATCACCATATTCAATCCACCATGGATTCCTTTGAGGTGTCAGGGTTCCTTCACAAGGCCAAAGTGGGTGGCTGGTGGGGCTTACTGCTGCCTTCACTGCTGCCCTACACCATTTTTAATAGGGACTTACAAACCTCATGCAGTTTCTCAGTCTCACGAGTCTTGCAGTCCCTATTAAAAATGGCATAGGGCAGCAGCAGTGGAAGCAGCAAATAATTCGTGAATAATCAAATCTGCAAAAGTGAAACCAGCAAACGTGGAGGGCTGACTGGAGTTAGAATTTTCTGCTCAAGAGTGCTACTGCTGTTATTTGTGCATGAGTGTATGAACTAGATCCCTTTTGCAGAAAATTCTACATATAACCCAAATTACATACTTATGATTCCAAAAGGAGGAACCCTGGCAGTTAAACTGCTATCAGGCTGCTATACTTGTGCAGTGAATATATATACCCAGTTTTGGGGGCTTGTCAGTGGAATGATTAGTTTCCCTGATAGACCTCTGGAAAGTCCAAAGTTATCCTCCCATTTAGACTGATGCAGATTCTTCAAACTGGTAGTAAGGGGCATCTGACAATATAAGAGCACACTTTTTTAAAAAAAAAAATTAAAATTTTGCTTTCTTAAAACTTTATCCAGGAAGACCGCATCAACTTGTCACATATTCCCTAGCTGTAGGAGCACTGGCTTGTGGTATAGTGGTCTGAGTGTTGGACTAGAACACTGGGAGACCAGTGTTTGAATTCCCGCTCAGCCATGGAAATCCACTGGGTAACCTTCAGCGAGTCACACTCTCTCAGCCTCATGAGATGCAAAGGCACCCCCCCAAGACAACCCCATGAGAGGATTGCCATAAGTTGGAAACAATTTGAAGACACATAATAACAATAAATTTCAAGTGACTTAAGCCCTTTTTGCATGGCATTTGCCATGCGAAATGGCCTCTGGCAGGGCTGGCAGGTGCTGATCATGCACTATTTCATTTTCAGCTTGTAGTTGAAAATGATGCATGATTGCACATCACTCCAGGGCCCCGCGTGCACTTACCGTGCGTGCGGAGCCTCTGGAGCCATGGCATCCGCGCTTCCTGCCCCAGCACAGCCTGGGAAAATCCCAGGCTGCGCTGTGGAAGGAAAAGGCGAAGCCGTCATGGTGCCGGCCGGCCGGCCGGCAGCAACTGCAGAACCGAAACAGCAGGGACGTGAGAGCCTCTCGCAAGAGGCTACTTGCATGATCCCCGTGCCCCAGTGCTGAGAAAAGGTAAGTTGCAGAAAGGGCCTTAGTAATAGAATATCCTAGCAAAATTAATTAGAAAGAGTGATGTATACTTATGTTTACTTCATTTTTGTTCAGCTGATTGAAATCACCTGCATTATCTCAATGGATACAGTTATTCTAGGTATACAGAAACCTATGTTGTATCTGCTTGTTAGGTCGATGTTGAAAACCACAAACCTGGAACCTGTGGTTCCAGCTGCTCCAATGGATCCTTGTTAGAAGATTTAAAAAGTACTCATTCTAATAGCTGGGAATTAAAGGAGTATCAAATTGTTACTTTTTGTTACCTCTGCCACAGATTGGGAAAGGATAATTTGTATATCTGTCTTCCTTGCATATAGTAATTGTTTCTCAGGCTTCATGTCTGAGAGCAAAATTTAAGTCTACATTGTGGCAACTCTTCTTCAGCATCTCAATCGTAGCTGACTACAAAAGAATTCAAAGACACACTTTTAAGAGCAGAGTACTTTGAAGATTAGTCCTACAGAGATTGAACCTACTGGGAAACCATGAGCAAGTCACAAGAGCCTCTGAATGGATGAATATGTAAGCTTCACTTTCTCTCACATTTAATCTCTAGTTCTTTTTACAGAAAGTTACCAGAATTCACAAATTTCTTCAGATTGCGTGTATGAAGAAATTTGTGATTTCTGGCAAACTCCTGTTAAAACAAACAAACTAACAAACAAATCCATAGGATATTGAAAGTGGAATAATAGCACTATAACAGTCTAGTGTGGAAATGGCCATAATTTGCATTCCTCAAATTAGTTGCAGTCTGGAATGCAGTTATTCTTCAGGTTCCACATGTCTTGCAATTTGAAGCTCAGCTCAAAGATTGCTTATCAAAATGCATATATTAGTCAAAGCTGCATACAGTAATGTATACAATAGGGAAAGCTGCATACAAAACAATGTGTGTTTTAGAGTTAAAACACATACAAAATATTTATATTGTCATGAGCAATGTATACCGTCATGGAAAGAATACAGATAATAAGTGCAGAATACAGAATGATGCGGAAAATGGAGGGGAGGGACTGAATAAATGTGACATGGACCAGATATAAACTGACTGACACATCCCTGCTTTGAATGTTCTCCCAGGTACACGGGATGCTTCCTGTCTGTGAGTAGTAGATGGTATGAATGATTCAGTCAATTTAGCAAGGAACCAACAGCTTGATCTTTCACACTGAATAATAACTGAGGAAAAAAGGGTACTGGTTCCAGAATGGAACAAGCACGTAACTGGCTAACATCCAAAGAGTTAGAGTCTTTCATTGTTCTCCTTGCCATTCAGGAGTTACTGGAAGAACATCTGAACAGCTTTCAAGACAAGAGTTGCCAGATTTTCAGTCAAAATAATTTCATTCTTTTGGTACCTGGGAAAGACTGTAGAAATGCTGTATAGATACAAACATCTAAAACTGTGTGGTTTTATTTTTTAAGATAGAAGACTACCATGATAAAGAAAATGCAAGAGATATGACTGGGTGAACTGGGAGTTCTCCAGACTAAACAGAACTCAAAGCAAAGGAAATATGGAAGCGACCCTTTGCACTAGAAATAGGACTTCTGTATTCTTTATTAAATACATGGCAGAATATGAAAACTTTTTGGGGAAGGCCACGTGCTGGATCATGCAAAATGCAGCCAAAGACTGAAGAAATCTCCTTTTCCCAGTGAATAACACTAGCTACTGATTTAAAGAGATGGTTTAAAATTCATTATTCTGCCACCAACGTTCAAAACAAGACTCCCTTGGGATATTACACACAGAGCTCTTTCATGGATCTATTGTAAAATAGCAAATTACAGAACATAAAGGCATGAATTTGTATGAGGGAAATTGCTTGACTAGACCGTGGGCTTACCAGTCTTTGAGAGAAACAACTGTATAGGTGGAGAGAAGCAACAGTGCATACAAAGCTGAAACCTCTGTCTTGTTTGTGCCTTGTTTGTTAAAAAGCCAAATTAACCAGTAAAGCTTAAGGCCTTTAATCTCTTCAGAAGAAGAACAGATATATTGGGTCCTGTAAATGGTCTGACAGTTCTTCATCTTATACATGTCTACTCAGATGTAAACCCTACTGAGTTTGGTTAGGCTTACTTCTGGGAAAGTAGATTTAGGATTACACTCTAACTGTATTAAATGACTCCCTAAATACAAGAGTAAAAGACTACAGCACAGTTACTAAGGGCTATGTTTTTACTGCAAAGCTGTAAAATAGAGAACATCGGCCAATGGGTGTATATGGAAATAAAGCCAATTAACATCAACAGACTTTGAGCTGGTCTATCTCTTTTGACCAGGTTTTGAGAAGTTACACTTCTGATCAAATAACAAGAATCCAAAGCCAACTCTCCTGTGACCTATAAACAAACAAACAAAAAAGCAAACAAAAAAACCTTCCATGTCCATAGCCTCCGCTCTCCAGGTCCTGTATCCTTTTGGAAACAAGGGAGGGAGACAGAGTTCTAGATAGAATTCTAACAAATGAAGCAATTCTAAGTTAGATTGTTTTAAAAGGGAAAACAGCTCAGAAGAAGTTGGAAGTGTTTATGGTTTCATGAAGAGAGGAAAGACAGAAGAGATGGATGTCGGTTTCCAGATATATAAGAGTTGATTCATGGATAGATGTTACTTGAGAAGTTTCACATACACACAGGGTGTCCCCAAAAATGTATACACACTTAACAGCTTATAATTGCTTGTGGACATACAAGTCAGGTCTCAGAGAGAATACAAAATGTGGTCATATCATATTCAGAGATTGCTTCTTTATGTCAAGAGATCTTATACCTTTCACAATCAATGCTCTTCTCACATTCTTGGCTCAACAAGGCCATCTACCATTTTAAAACAGCGTGCTAATGGAGGCCAAAGTGAATCTGACTAACTTTTTTTTTTCATTTTCACCACAGAAAGCATGTTTAAAATGAAGAAGACAAGATCTTAAATAAGCCCTAGGATTTTCTCTGCATTGCTGAAGCGTTCCTGACCGAGCACTGAAAGAATTCATTTTTCTTCCACTACAAGTTGTTGCAATATAGATGATGGCAAAGTGCAATGTTTTGTTTTATTTTGGGATAAGTTAGGTTTTTGTTTTGGTTTGTTTTGCTACACCCCAACCTTCTTTAAAGAATGCCCCTTTTTTCTGGCACAAATAGGCAAATAGCCTCTCCTGGAAGTCTTCTTTGAAACATCCTCACAGCACTGCTTAATATTTGAAACCCCATTTTTCAAAACCAGAAGTGGATTTCTGTTTTCCCCACATCTTTTGTTTTTCCATGTTTGGAAGTCTGTGCAACCTGCACAGGGTCAAAGAAGCAGAAAATTGGCCTTTGGATCTACCAGAGTTGCCTAGCCCTCTTGTAACAAAAGACACCATTTGATATGAAAAGATGGGTTATCGTGGTTTGGTAGAATAGCAGTGGTAAAAATGAAAATTTTACCTAAAATTAACTTTTTGTTTAGAATGCTACCAATAAAAATATCAGAGGAAGAATTAAAGGAGTGGCAAAAGATATTAAATAATTTTTGTAATGGAAATAAAAAATCGAGGATTAACAAGAAATATTGGTATAAAAGTCAAAAAGAAGGTGGCCTGGGACTTCCAAATTTAAAATGGTATTATTATGCAAATCAATTGAGATATATCATAGAGGGGGTTTCAGGAAAGGGTGATTTAGATTGGTTAGAGATAGAAGATATGAATATTGAGATAAAATTAGAAAATATATTTTTTAGGAATTTTTCAAAGAAAGAAATGGAGAAGATAGAAAATCCTTTTATAAAAAATATAATAGAAATATGGAAAAAAAATAAAAGAAAATTAATACCGAATATATCAATATTAACTCCGATAGTGATGATGGAAAAATTTCCAATAAATTTAAGAGAAATAATAGAGAAAGAAATAAAAAAACAAAAAATTTATAGATTAAAAGAATGGATGAAAATAATGATAAATAAAGATAGAATGAAAGAGAGATTGCAGGAAACTAAAATATCCTGGTTAAATTATATACAGTTAGAGCAATGGACAAAGAGTATGAAAAGATATGTTAAGGATTTTAAAGAATATACTAAATTTGAACAACTTATTATTCAAAGAGAAAATATGCAAGAAAATGAAATACTAAAAGGTATTACAAGTGAAATATATAAAATATTAGCAAAAGAACAAGAAGAGGATTTTCTTAGAAAAATGTGGGAGGAAGAGATAGTACAAAATATAGATATACAAGAATGGAGAAAAATTTGGAAACAACGTCATTTAAAAAAATTATCAATAAGAATAAAAGAGAATTATTATAAATTAGTGTGGAAATGGTACTTGACTCCAGTGAAATTAAATCAAATAGATGAGAAATATTCAAGATTATGTTGGAGAGGATGTCAAGAAATTGGTACATATATGCATATGTGGTGGAATTGCAATAAGATAATGGAGTTTTGGCAAAAGGTTTTTAAAGAGATAAAAGAGATTATAGGAGCAGATATACCAGTATGTCCAAATATTGCATTGTTATCTATATATGATAAGGTTGAGTGTACTCAAGTAAAGAAAGAATTAATAACAAATTTGTTAACTGCAGCGAGATTAATAATAGCAAAAAAATGGAAAGCAAATGAAAAATTTCAAATAGAGGAATGGTATAACGAAGTGTGGAAAATCGCAATTAATGATAAACTAACATGTAGAATTAGGTTTATGAAAGGTTTGGTTAAAGGGAATGATTTTGAAGAAATTTGGAAAATATTTTTGGATAAAGTTCTGAAAAGAGATAGTAATACTACCCTGTCAAAAGAAGAATGGCAATTTTGGAAAGTGGATTAAATAAAAAGTTGGCTCTGGGGGTGGGTATTTTTTTAGTTTTAGTTTTGTTTTTCTTTTATGTTGTATATTTTGTAATTCTTAGTAGGTGTGTGTGTTAAACTTGTGATTTATAGATTTAAAAGGATAAGTGATGTCAATGTTTTTTTTAAAAAAAAAGTTAAATGAATTAACAATAGAAATAGATTAAAGGGGATGTGAAAAATATTGAATTAAATGTGAAATTATAATAGTTGAACAGATTTATAAATTTAAGGGTAAAGGTGCAAAATAACAATGAAAGTTAGTATTGCTTAAGAGAAGAGAAAAAAAAGAAAAAGAAAAAAAAATTATTTTTTTTAATTCACTATTATGTATATCACATGGTGTTTAATTTTTTTTTCTTGTTTTGTATTTGTGATTTAGTTATATAATTAATAAAAATTTAAAAAAAAGAAAAAAAAAGAAAAGATGGGTTCCAAATATGCGCTGAGGCAATATGAGGGAGTAGGAAATGAAGCAGTTCCTCTTTTTCATCATATATTTTCCATTCCCCTCTAGACATGGAGGATAACTTTCTAAATAGAAGAATCCATTTGGAGTAAATAAAAGTGAACCTGTGGCTTTAGAGACCCAGCATGGTGTAGTGGTTTGCATATTGGATTAGAACTTCAGGAGACCAGGATTTGAATTGCCTTTCATCCATTGAAACCTCACTGGGTGACTTTGGACAAGTCACACTCTCTCAGGAGAAGGCAATGGCAAACTCTCTCTGACCAAATCTTGCCAAGCAACCCCTGTGATGGGTTCATCATAAGTCAGAGTTAATTTGAAGCCACATAACAACAACAAATCCAAATTTTTTAAAGCCAACAGGTGTCTTGACAATAAAGATTTGTGAGAAGCATTTCCCTTTTAACAGCCTTCGTGTAGTGTCACATAGAGTATGTCCGACCAACAATAGAAAACTGTTTTCTGAAGCTGCGTCAACAGAGGTTCAATACAATAAGCATATAAAATGCATCTGAAATGAAATTAATGGCCCCCACCCACAAATAAAATTCCTTAAACTGTGTCCTTTCATTCGTCTTCTTAATTGCCACCCTTCCTATCTCAGCATCCACAACCTAACAGGACCTTTCCAAATGCATTAGCAGCACAGGAACAAACAACTCTGAACAAGATAGGTAATTTTCTTATATTCTTTTTAGTTTGTTTTCCTCTCAGGTAGTAAAGGCCATGCTTTGCATGCCCCACAGTAAATGGAACTAAGATTTTGATTAAGGTCTTGAAATAACAGGCATTGGGATAAAATGCGCTCAGAACTAATGAAGCAATTTCTAAAACTCTTTTGGGAAGGCATCCGCTGAGCAACTTCACAACAGGTCCTTTTTGCATGGCATTTCTTAAGTGAAAGGGCCCCTTGAGCGTCATGTAAATCTGAGGAGCGGTCTACATGACGCACTCACATTTACGTGACACTCAAGAGCGTGATGCGAACTGCTGATGAATTTTTTTATTTTCGGCTTCAAGCCAAAAATGCCACGTGGTCGCACAATGCTCAGGGGCATGGAGCGCACTTACCTGCCATGCACAGCCTCCCGAGCTGCACCGGTTGCGCTTCCTGCCTCAGCGCTAGTCTTCAACTCCCAGGCTGCGCTGCGGTAGGAAGAGGCAGGGCACGGGCGGGGCGCTCGCACGACCAGGAAGCTGCTGTGGAGCCCAAGCAGCAGGGACACGAAAGCCTTCCTTTGAAGGCTTCTCGCGCGAGCGCCGCCCCCCACCTCTGTGAAAAGGTAAGGTGCGAAAAGAGCCATACTGACATGAAAGTAAAGCTTTCTCCCCTTTTTCCTCCTCCCTCCACATTTGTGGGTTTGACCTTCGCGAATTTAATTATTTGCTTGTCCCCCCATTTTCCTCCTCCCATTCCCTTGCATTGCTCACCTCAGGCTTGGGAGGCTTGTGATTAAAATGGACGGAGGTGTGTCCTCTCTCCCATGTGGTTGGACTTTGCCACCAGAAGTAACTAGAGGGGAAACACTGTGTTCTTCTCTCTTTGAGGGAAAGCACCAGTAAGCCCTTCACTGTGTCTTCCCCCCCAATGTTGGGAGGGGGAACTCTGGAGAGGAATCGTGGGATGGGAGTTATTTGTGATTTTTCTACTTTCACACAGGTTCTGTGTCCTTAACCTTCACAGATGTGGAGAGGCTACTATATAAGGAGACTTCCCCCCTCCACCCCTCCACAGTCACCTTTCAGCATCATAACAAGTATTCATCAACATTCCCATTTAACAAAATGGGAGAGGAAGAGCTTTGTATGCCACCATCAACTCCAAACTGGGGAGAGTAAAAATTAAGTATTGTCGAACTATAGTCTTCATGAAATAGGTGGCATGCAACTTAACTTTCTTTCCTGCTTAAATGTGTGCATGGCCCCATTCCTGACTGGGACCAGCAGTTATAGATGGAGCAAATTAAACCTTCCCTCCGTATTTTTTTCCTCCTTTAAAAATCCCTCCCTGTAGAAAGGGATGTATTTATTTGGTGGGGGCTGACAAATGGATAGAGGTGAACAGAACAACATGCATGTGCAATCCAAGTGCCTGTGAATTATAAAATCTTGGGGTTGGAAGGTACTGCAAGGGTCAACTAGTCTAAACCCCTGCCATTCAGGAATACACAACTCCAGAACTCCAGAAAGATATCCATCCAACCATGGTTTAAAGATTTCCAGTGAAATAAAGTCCATTATTCATGAAGCAGTCCTTTCGACTGTGGAACAGCTCTTACTGTAAAAAAATCCTTCCTATGTACCTTTGTTACATCTTGGTCATTGGCTCTCTTTATTGTATTGGCAGACCATCAAAGCAGTGGACAAAAGATGAGTCCAATTTTGCTAAAATGGTGAGTGCTAATTTATATAGGCAGATGCAAAATTGAAAATCATGACTGAGACCCTGCATTGGGAGATGTAGCTATGATGATGGAGCTCCATCATCAGAGTTCCATCTTCAGGCCTACCTTTTCAGCAGTTCAGCCATTCAATGGAAGGATTTCTCCCTGTTGCAAAACAGCTCACTGCTGGAATAAGGCTGGAGGCATCATCAAACAATGCTCCACTCTCCAGTGCCTTGGAAATACTTTTGTTGGCAGGGCTGTCTTGCCGAAAAGTTAGGTTTGGGAGGACAGTTTTGATCACTGCAATGGTGCAGTCCTGTAAAAATGAATTCCAAAATGTACAATGTTGTAAGTCCAACTTATGACATCATAAATACTGAACAAGATGCCAGCCACTTTTCCCCCTATTTTTAACAGAAATATAATATCTTTCACCCCATGTGTAGAAGGCTGTGACCAGCCAGGAGACCTGGTGCTGACCATAGATGGACTACTTCATTGTCCTTCTGCCTCTTTATGATTCTTTTTTGACTCTTTAAAAAGAGTTCTGCCTTCTGGCAGCCATTCACACAGAGGACTGCCCTCTGTAAAAGAGGATATGTGGCCAACTTAACTGGAACTCTTCTTTTGGACCCAGGCTAATGAAAGATCTGCTTGAAACTGATTATTGTAAAGCAGTAATTGTGTACCTAATGAGATTCTGAGTCAGAATAGAACCACTTTTCACGTATGCTTTTGCTACAAAAAATACCACTGATCCCCCTTTTAGCCATTTTTCAGCACTCTTTTCTCACAAGACAGATGGAAATGCTTGCCTATGGATGATAACATCACATAGCCAGATCTGATTGGCTAAGTAATGTCGTAAAACCATTCTGTTAATTCTATCATTCTTGATTGGATTGTCAGAAAGGGATTCTGGGTGAGAAAGGAATGTGGTAATAGTGTCAAGCAGCAGCCAAAAACTGAAATAATACCTGCAAATATCTTCCCACCACCATCTAATCTTTCCCACGAAATATGACTCTCTCCATGGCAAGGATTATTTTCTGTTTGAAAAATGAGATGGGAAAGCTGACTAAATTCCATTTTAACAAAATATTAATTATACCATGCACATATATTCTCACTGAAATGGTCCCCAGATGTTGCTAAACTATATACAGTTCCTATCATTCCTGACCATTGGCTATGCTAGCTGAGAATGATAGGAGCTGGAGATCAACAGCAACTGGAGAACCATATTTCCCTTCTATTAAGAGATATTTGATAAGATAGTATGTGAGTGCGGTGGTTTTAAACTCTGACTAAATGCTACATAGGGAACAAGCACAGATCAAATGGAAGGTTTCCATGTAGTTTCTTGGGTACCATGGTACTGATGTGGGACTTCCAGTGTTTTGCAATTTCTGCATTTTGCTGGAAAAAATTGTTGTTAGATGATTCCATTGTCTGTAATCTAATTAACCTACACCTATGTGTTTTCCATTGTAAATTTATGCTCTAGAATACAAGCATACAACTATGACAGATTTGCAAATAGTTTATTAAGATATCTATGGTATTTTGATTAATGATTATTTCTCTTGGGAATATATAGTGGAGATGTCACCATTTTGTATCTTTTCTCATTGTTCACATTCATAAGCCATTTTTATTTGTCTTTTAGGTTTTATTTTTTCCCTTCTACCTTCATACATAGTTACATAGTTTACACTCAGCCATATTCTAATAGCAGAAAAATGTCAGAAGAAATCACCAGAAACCAGAAAGTGGTAGGATAGCATTTGACAACACTGCTTTCCCCATCTGACAATTTAACTTCCTGTTATTTAGCACCACAAATAATTTAGTGAGTCAGAAGAACACAGAAACACATCACTGTCAACATGCATATAGCAAATTACGCTGAAAATGGCCAAGATGTTAAATCCATAAATAACATTGCAATAGTACTTGCTCATCTTACTTCACTTGCTAAATAGCATGAAGTATTACTTTTTATTCTCATTGTACTTGCTACACAGCATTTTTAATTAAGTGCTTAAACCTCCGCATGTATCTTTACAATGACTATCTATGATCTGCTGCTGCTGCTCTTGTTGTCGTTGTGCACCTTCAAGTCATTTCTGATGTATGGTGACCCTAAGGTAAGAACCTATCATGGGTTTCTCTTTGTTTAGAGGGGGGTTGCCCTTGCTTTCCTCTCAGGCTGAGAGAGTGTGACTTGCCCAAGATTGTCCCATGGGTTTCTGTGGCTGAGCAGGGATTCAAAACATGGGTTTCTGTGGCTGAGCAGGGATTCAAAACTTTTGCATGGCGTTTCTAAAGCGAGAGGGCCCCTTGAGCGTCGCGTAAATGGGAGGAGCGGTCTGCATGCACTGGTCTTACCATTTATGAATTCAACCCACCCACGTGAATTGAAAACACTTTTTTAAAAAGTATTTAAATATTCAGTTTTTAAAATCAAAAATGCATTAATGTATTCAAAACATTTTTTTTTAAAGTGCAGGATGCTTCATCCGTCTCCTGCCCCACCCAGTGGCCTTGGGAGAGGACCGTGGTGGAAGCTGTTCTGTGGCATTTGTCTTGCCCCTGTCCCAGGACCCAGACAGGACCCTTCACAACGGCCACAACACAGAGACAGCAGCAGTGTAGGTGGAAAAGGAAGAGCCCAGGAGTCTCGGAGCATTTATATAATCAGGACTCGTTAATTAGGCCAACAGCTGTGCAAGACTTTGAGCCTATATAGAGACCAGAATGGAAGGAAGCTGTTGCAGCCAACCATTCCTATTGGTGGAAGCAGCTTAGCTTACTTTCAGATTCCTTGCTTATGCTCCTAGAACCCTTTAGACTGTTTAGAACCCATCAGACTGTTGCTCTGGATTTACTGTGAATTCAGACTGCAAAACAATGACTGATAGTTTCGTTAGCAAACTAAGACAAACTTTGCTCAACAGCTACTGATAACAGGCTCTAATCAGACAGTTGTAAGCCTTGGCTGGTTGTTAGTCCAGGATAGAGCTTAGCTGGGGGGGAAAAGCCACTGAGGTAGGGCAGGGGAGAGAGCAAGAAGGAAGAAGAGAGGGAACTGATTGTTGGGGTGGGGTGGCTGAGCAGGGATTTGAACCCTCATCTTCCGGAAACCTAGTCCAACACTCAAACCACTACGCCACCAGTATTATAATCCATGTAATATAGATGTGGGACTAAGGCCCTTTCCACACAACGTCACTGTGCCGCTTCCGGGATGGGAATGGCAGCAGTTGGCAGATCACGATTCTGCATGACATCGTCGCCATCCCATTGCCATCCCATTGCAAAGTGTCATACTCATGCAGTATTTGCAAAATGGAAAAAATCTGTTTTACACCTCCAGTTGCGCAGTGCTCCCATACTTACCATTGTGTGGAAGCTGTGGAAGTGCAATTGTGACACTTCGTGCCCCAGCGCAGCAATGGCCAGTGCCCAGCTGCTCTGCAGAAGGAAGAGGCGGAGCCATTGCGCTTCCTTCTGCAGGAAGCAAGCAGGTGCAGAGGGGAGCATTGCTGACACACTCCCTGAATTGCAATGTGACAACAAGGAAGACCGTTGTCATGCAGAAATGACCTTAGTCTCAGAGACTGCACCTTATTTTGTTAGCTCATGGTTCTAGTATTCCTGGTAGTTTATGTGTCTGTCCGTCTTATGTTTCATGTCTGTCCATGGGGTGCTATGTCTTGCCTGCTATATGTTGCTATTTAGGAAAAAAAAATATGGTGAAGATGAAGGAGGAGGAGGAGCCAAGTGGCAGGGATCCCTCAACAACAGATAGCAAATTCCAAATGATTGGCTTGGAATATCAGTTTGAGCAGGTCGGAGGCAAACCAGATATCACAGTGGCATAATCAGGAAGCTGCTGGTAGGGATTGATTCAATCCTTGGAAAATAAACCCTGTTTTCCTTTCAGCTCAAAAACACACTAGTTGCCATAAAATATGTAGATGAGAATTTACTGGGTGCCGAAAAAAGCCCTGGAGAGAACTATGGCCACGTGAGTCTTCAAGCCTTTTGTCATGGCGCTTGAGAGGAAGGCAACAATTCTCCCTCACCCTCTCCCACCACGCTTGGGCTGCTGTTGGTGCCACCACCTGATAAATCTTGACAGAAAAAGTGGAGGAAGAAATGGGGATTTTGGTCTACCTTAGATTTTAAAAATAAGCCACGGAGGTGGGGGGGAGGAATCTCATGAAGGTTCTCTCATCACTGAGGCAAACTTTCTGAGCATTTGAAGTTTTTATTTGACCTTGAAGTCAGTAACCTTTTCCAGAATACCTAGTCATCACTGAGGATCTATTTATTTTATTTTTCATTTATACCTTGCCTTTTCTCCAATGAACTCAGGATGATTTACCTGGCTCTACTCCTCCTCACTTTCCCCTCACAACAACATTCGGAGGTAGGTCACATGGTGGGGGGACTGGCTTAAGATCAGCCTGTACGTTTCATGGCTCTCTGGGGACTTAAACACTGGATTTCCCAAATCCTTGCTCAATGCAGTAACCACTGCTTCCCAATTG
The DNA here is from genome assembly GCA_948474755.1 of Ctenosaura bakeri. Taxonomy (NCBI): domain Eukaryota; kingdom Metazoa; phylum Chordata; class Lepidosauria; order Squamata; family Iguanidae; genus Ctenosaura; species Ctenosaura bakeri. Next base: position 126,873 of record CAOLHI010002196.1, read on the forward strand.
CTATTTAAAGTACAGGGCCGGTGAATGAGAAGAGCTGATGTCTCTTCTAAACTATGAGTCTTTCTGCATTACACTGTTATAGTGCTATTATTCCACTTTCAACATGCTATGGAATCGTGGGGTTTGTAGTTTAGGGAGGGGGATTTAAAATTCTCAACCAGAGAGCTCTTTGGCCTTAGTAAACTACAAACCCCAGAATTCCACAGGATGTTGAAAGTGGAATAATAGCACTATAATAATGTAAGGTAGAAAGGCCCAATACTTCCTTCAAATGGCTTCTCCTTTGTCATTTTCTCCAAGAGGGGAGTGTGCACATTCCTGATGACCCCATCATACACTTGACACACGGAGGTTTCATCTGTTCAAATATTCATTTATGTAAAATAGGTATAAGACACTTTTTTTGGTGAGGGGAAATCACCTGGATAAAGCAAGTAAATTTTATCCAAACCTCTGTGGCAGCAAGATGAATTCCTGGACAAGGAATGTATTCTGCATGCCTAATGCAATTCCTGCCATCTATTATCTTCAAGATGCTACAAGAAGCAAAGATGATATGCAATTAATTCTACTGATTGGTTGGAAAAGTTCCTTTTTAGGCATATAATTCCCAGAATCCCCTAGCAAGCATGGTATTGATTCTAGCACATATTTATTCTCCTGTGGAAATTAATGGGACCTGGAAAGGGTTAGCTTGCTACAGCTTGAATGCAGTCATTCCAATTACTAAAATTTAACCAAAAAAGACTTACTTAACTAACTCATGAAAGAAGGGCCATTTTCATAAATGAAACCTGGATTCCATAATGAGGCAATCACATCTTGGAATGGGGAGGGAACATGAGAATAATTCTGACAAATAAAAGCTAACTGAAAAAACTAGAAGATTGCTCACAGATGACAACAAAGGAACTGAGAAGTTGCATGTTTTGTATTTCACAGCAATTGTGCTTCATAGACCTTCTTATATAATTGTAATTACTTGTCTTATTTTTCCAGAAAGTCAAAGCAGTTGAAATGGATCCCTTGCTGCAATGCTAGCAAATGTTGGAAGCCCTCAAATCTATGAAGAATTCAGTGTATGCATATATTCAACGTGCCATATTTCTGCCCAACACACATCTGCATGATACAAACTAGGCATGTTTTGACTAACATGATTGTGAATCTGCTACTTTTTGTCCACACATCAGCCTCTGTGCCCAGCATCCAAAGACATATCTCACACACACATACTTTCAAGTGTAAGATGTGGCGTGTATTGTTTTCAATTTATCCATAACTTAAGTGTGCCTCAAATACTGTGAAATTTGTCAACTGAAATATCTTACATTTTCTTTTTTAGAAACTAGATAGCAGTCTGTTCCTTGCCATAATGCTCCATACAACTCTGCTACCAATATACACACACTTCAGTTCTGCTGTCTCTACATAAATTACTCAGAAAGATAATGCAGTTCATTTTGAAAGTTCTGAGACAGCTTTGGAGCATTAAACCTTTTCTATTATTAGATATGCATTAGGTGCTTTATTAGAGATACAGATACTTTGAAAGAAACCAAATGGGGAGGGTTATACTTTCTTCTTATTTTATAAGAATATGCTTTTGAGGAGCAGTATGGTGAAAGGCATACTGTCAGTCAATGTTGTTGTGGTTTTTGTTGTGTACTTTTAGGTCATTTCAGCTTCTTGTGACCCTAAGACAAGCCTATCATGGGGTTTTCTTGGCAAGATTTGTTCCAAAAGATAAATCTTGCCCATGGTCATCCAGTGGATTTCCTTGTCTGAGGGGAGATTCAGACCCTGATCTCGAGAGCCATAGTTCAACACCCAAAACTACGACACCATACTAGTTCTTTATTTAGTCAACGAGAACCTAGTAAATCAACACTTGTATAAGTTCCACCTGCATCAACTATGGTCTAGGTGGCAAAAGTTACTAATAAGGACGAACACATACTCTAGGAGAAGCTGAAGCAATTTGCTCTTGCCTGCACTACTGGGAAGGGCAAGATACTGTCCGCTCCTGAATTGAGGGCAAACTGCATATACACTTTGAACTCCATTTTCAGCAAATGAAACACTCTATAGACAAAGTGGGAAGAGGAGAGAGAAACTGGGACGTTTTAAAAGCAGCTGAAACAGTGGGATGACAGAAGATGTCCTGAGACTGTCCCTGCCAAACTGGCATCAAATAGGCATTAGTCATATTTTAGTAGTTTTACTACTACACATTCACAGCTTTAGCAAAAAGATGAACATCAATCAAACTCTGTATCAAAACTCTGTGCATGATGTGTTTGTATCATATGGCTCTTGATAAAGTACAAGTTTGATCAGATTTGCATCTCATGCACTTCTCTTTATGGAAACAATTAAGAAAGAACAGAACTGGGGTGTGCAGTTAATTGCTAATTTACATGTCCCTTTCCCAACCCCTTTTGGCACTTCCTCCTTGCAGTAATATCACAGCCGTTGCTAATAATGGAGATCTGGTATTCCATCATGGTGTGTTATTACACACCGCTGAACAGGATAGAATTAGAAAGTTGGCTGTCCATTGCTCCCAGTGGCTTTGTCACTTCTGGTGGGTGCATTTTCAATTCAAAATAATGATTATGGAAGATAAAACATGCTGTGCCTTTTCCCCTGAATGAGAATGGCCATGTCATTACAACAACTGAAGGGGCCTGTTGTGTGTGTCACAGTCCTACCTCACCCAGATGGGTTGTAACATGTGTCCAAAGCAAGCTTTAGCAGATTTTTCCTTACTTGGCCTAGAGATTTTTTGACATGGTACCCTCACTCCATTCCACAATACATACTTCACTAATATATTTATGATTGAAATTTACCCTGGGATCAGCCTCAGACAGAAACAAAAGGCAATTTTGTTGAACTTTGACTGAATGTAATAGATTATCAAGCCATCTCCAATTCATGTGGCAAGCTCTTTGAGAGACCTCCACAGTCAATTCCTAATGGCTTTCGAAAAACCCTTTACTGTCAAAGGGGAAAAGAGATTCATAAACTCATTCACTTATGTATTAAGTTCATTAAGCCAAAAGGAGTCTGAATCAAACATTTAACATCACTTATCATTAGTCACTGACTTCCAGTTCTAGAGGGCTTGTTTGTCTCCGACTGCTGATGCCTTGCCACTACATTCAATTCCCTAACTTCATTTCATTAATTTGCACTTTTTCCTCTGTGCCTTAGCACTAAGGCACCACGAATTATTTGATTAATTCCATCCCAAATAGGCAGGAAAATGCCTTTGCTTTATTTCAGATAGTCACATTTCAAATTTTAAAGAAAAGTAAGAAGAGGAGAAAAGCTATGTTCTTGCTTGGTGCAAAGCTTCGGCTGTGAGAGTAGCAAATCTCATACAGACAAGACTGGAAAAATTATTTATCCTTTTCATTCCATATGATTCCTTACCCCCCAACCTTTTTTTTTAACATGAAGAATGTTCAAAGTAGAACACAAAACATGAATATTCATAGAACAAATAAAAATATTATGAAATATATCCAATGAAACAATAAAACATAAAAACAATAAAATTCTAAAACAGTATAAAAAATTAAACAGTTAAAAACCGTATAGAATGCTGGTTCTTGTGGGTTTTTTGGGCTTTGAGACCGTGTTCTGGTTGTATTTTCTCCTGACGTTTCACCTGCAACTGTGGCTGGCATTTTCAGAGCAAGCCATTACTCTGAAGATGCCAGCCACAGTTGCAGGCAAAACATCAGGAGAAAATACAACCAGAACATGGTCTCAAAGCCCAAAAAACCCACAAGAACCAATGGATTCTGGCCGTGAAAGCCTTTGACTCTACATCATATAGAATACTGTTTCCTGAATTTTCAGGAAAAATGTTTTCACAGTCTGGCTGGCATTCTGTTAGCAACATAAGTGGGCACGAGTCATTCTTGGCATCTGGGGCAAATTATTTGCCCCGATGTGACAGATGTTCTCCACAGACAATGGTGGAACTGTACAATGCATGTATAGCAATGTTGTGCGTTATGTTTAAGCACACTGCATTGCCGTTCTGCACTGTCCATTGTGGTTGCGTGCTGCACATCGTGATTGCACATTATGCATTGCACAATTCAGTGATCTGTTGCAGTAGATTATTAAGCCTGCCTGCTTCTTGGTTTCCAAAGTCATCAGTGATCATTCTAGAAATAATGCCCTATTCCATCTGTTCCTCTAAACCACATCTGTTTACTTAGAAATCAACAACACTCACAGAAAGGTGCTGCCCCAAAGTTATGGCCATGGTTTCCCCTTGACCAGCTCACCTTCCAAATTGGTAAAGTGAACACAATGGAACTGCCCAGCTTTGCTTTCTGTTGCTTTCCCTGCACAAGTCAGAAAAGTGGGGACTGATGCTGGCTTTCCACCTGCAATACTAGTTGCCAGTTCAGCCGGGGTGCCAGTGACATCAGCGGACATGCCCCATCAACATCATCCAGTCCATAACCTCCAACATTTTACAGAAGAAAACCAAGACACATGTGGCCAAGCACAATTGGAATGTGGTCGATATGGCAAAAGTTGTTAATGAGTTAAAATACAGAAGTAATGAGAGGCTGCCACAGTTTGGCCTTTTGTCTGAGCCTACTGGGAAGGGTAAGAGCCAGGGTGGTGTAGTGGTTTGAGCATTGGACTATGAGCCTGGAGACCAAGCTTCAGTTCTCTGCTCAGCCATGGAAACCCACTGGGTGACCTTGGGTGTGTCACACACTCTCAACTCTAGAAAACTCCATCATAGGTTTACCTTGGGGTCATCATAAGTCAGAAAAAATTTCAAGGTACACAATAACAACAACATCAAAAACTGGAAGAGTGAAATTATTCTCATTCTACACCCTCCCCTGAGCTAACTGGGTACAAACTCATTTTGCACTTCAAACTCCATTTGCAGCAAGTAAAATAAGCTGAGGGCAAAGGAGGAAAGAGAAATTGGGACATTTTAACCACAGCTGAAAAAGTGGGATGGCAGAAGATTAACTGGGATGGTCCCTGCCAGATAAAAGGTATGCCAGTCTATGGAGGGAAAGGAGCATGGATAGCACAGCCTAGCTACTGTGGTGAAAGTGTGTAGGTAAGTTAACAAAAAGAAACACACACGCAGAGAGAAAGATAAAATACAGTCTTTCTGCAAAATTTAACAGCCAGTTGTGTAGTGGAGCGAGGGCTACGAAGGTCAAAGCCACCAGACTTTTTGATTGACCATGATTGCAACATCATCTGCCACTCCCCTTAAACACCCCTGTTCTCCAAGTTTAGCTGCAATCCCCACAGCAGAGAGGAAATTGATTTTCCCACCAATAATGCATTGTTCTGAGCTAGCTCTGTTGTAATCCAAAGTGTTTTGAGGCTGCTTGTACTTGAACAAGCAAGATTCATTAACTTTACAGAAGAACTGTTCCTAATGATGATGATAACTACTAAATATGGCTGTTGGTTTTTTTTTTAAGACAAATGAATACATCTGCTTACATTTGTGAACTCTCCTTGGAGACTGTCAAAATGAGAACCTATGCTTCAAAATTTACCACTACACCACTGTTTACAAGTGTTTGAATAATTATTGGTTTGAATCCTATAGATGGTTCCAACTAGATTAGACCCATTGAACTGAGCAGATTTACATTCACCAATTAATTCAATTGGTCTGTTGTAGTTAGAATTACCAATAGGAGTACCAACAGGCCCTCATTTTTATATCTTCAGTCAGATGACAAGGAAACCTACAATATAGTTTTGAGATGGAATATTTCTTTCTCCACTACAGTCTTACTTTAAAAAACAAACAGTGTGATTCTGACAAATAATTGCCTCCTTTGATCTAAAACTTCAGTACAAAAGAGAAATTGTTCCAGCAAAGACAGAGTTATTGTTGCCTTCCAAAAGGAAAAGCATAGCTAATCTTGCATGGACAATTGGATTTCCTACAGCAATGGACTACGTATCATTTGTAATTTCAATGTCAAAAAGACAGTGCGTGTATCAAGCAATGCTAACACCACCATCATCTGTTTACAAGGTAATCCTCGGCATTTCCATAATTTCTCCATGCAATAAAATTTGTCTCCTACTGTTTCTGATTCAAAAACAGAAAGAAGGGGAAAATATCAAGTGTTATTGCTATAAACTCCTAGATGCCATTTTAAAAACAGCTTATGACAGCCTGCCACTGATCATGGCATTTTGTGAGCAATAGAAAAATATTGTGATAATATTCCTTCTCATAAGTACTTCCAGAACTGGCAAGAGAGAAAGACTTAGCAACTTTTTGCGTGTAAATATATTTTCAGTATGGCAGGTCCTAAATAATTCTCCCTTTCTTGGTGTGTGTGTATGTGTGTGTGTACATATGAGCCTTCAAATTGACTGCCAATTTATGGTGACCTCCACGAATTTAATAGAGTTTTTTTAGGCAAGCAATTCTCAGAGATGGTTTTGCCAGTTTCTTCCTCTGAAACACCGTCTGCAGCACCTGGCATTCATTGACAGTCTTCCATCCAAGTACTAGCTAGAGCAGATCCTGCTTAAGCTTCCAAGGTCAGATGGGAACTGTTGCCTTTGGGGGATTTAGGCCATACCTTTGTGCCTTTTCTTCGTACTGGGAGATAAAATTCAAAACCTGAAGACTGCAATACATGGAAAGAGAGAAGCTTTGGGCAGACAAGTCAAAATATCCACTATTTGTCAGAGCTTGGATGTGTTCCTTTTTTGGACTTCAGTTCCCTGAACCCCCAAGCTGCTGATTGTATTGACTGTGGGATTCTCAGAGTTGTAGGCCAAGGAAGCAGCTTTCTCAAGTTCTACTGTTTGTATGCATCAGTCAAAAGAAGAGAAATTTTACACCATCTTGTATTGCAAGCTGAGTCTTGCATCCTGAATTCAAACTCAAGGAACAAGTGACTTGGAATACAATCCTTCCTAACAAGGTAAGGTAGCCAAGGGCAGATCTTCTCAGAGGCTGGGTCACTAGATTTGAAAAGTAATTCTATCATGTTAAAAGTTAAAATCAGGAGATTAATTTGCTGTCTCTGACACCAATAATTGAAACCATTTAAATAGTTAAATTGTTGACATTTTAAAGGTAATTTTTACAAGACCAAGGGATTTACACTATCATCTAGAAGGTAGTGGTGGTGGTGCTGCTTCTTCTGCTTCTGCTTCCTCTTCCTCCTCCTCCTCCTCCTCTTCCTCTTCCATTTTTTCCCAGTCTGGCACCATTTCCGCACTAGGCTGTTACAGCATGATGATTCCACTTTCAACCTCCTATGGAACCCTGGGGTTTGCAGTTTAGGGAGGGGCTGGTCAGCCCCTCCCCAAACTGCAAACCCCAGGATTCCATAGGAGGTAGAAAGTAGAATCATCGCGCTATAACAGCCTAGTGCGGAAATGGCCTGGGACTCAAGACAACTTACAAAAGTTAAAATAAATACAGCTAAACTAAGGCCCTTTTCGCACCTTACCTTCATCACGGCAGTGGGGAGTGGCGCTTGCGCTTGCAGCCATTTGTGCAAGCCGCTCACGGCAGCCCTTCTGCCTCCCGCAGTGGCTTGCCAGTTGTGCGACCGTCGCGTTAGCACCCCGCCCCTTCCTTTCACAGTGCAACCTGGGAGCTGTAGGCTGCACTGGGGGAGGAAGCGCGACTGGGCCAGCTTGTTCGGCGCGCCGCACGTGGGTAAGTGCACGAGGGCCCCGTGAGCATTGCGCGACTGTGCAGTATTTTCGGCTTAGAGCCGAAAATAAGAAAATGCGCGCGCATCCCGCTTTAGGATCCTGAGTGTTGCGTGAATGGGAGTGCATTGTACGGACCGAGGACCTTTTCTTCTGTCGCTCCTAAGTTATGGAATGGCCTGCCGGAGGAGACCCGGCACATTACCAGTCTTGACTGCTTTAAAAAAGCAGTCAAGACGGTTCTCTTCCGACAGGCCTTCCCAGATTAGTGTTCCACCGCCTCTCATCATTTGTCCTTTTGTTCTAATTTTGTTTTTAATTTGTTTTAATAGCTAATGTGTTTTAGGGGGATAGAAGGGTTGGTGGGTGGGGAGGATGGGGTACATTTTAATGTTTAATGTATTTGTACATTTTTGTAATGCCACCTCGATCCACTGGGAGAGGCGGGATAGAAATAAATATTATTATTATTATTATTATTATTATTATTATTATTATTACTATTACTATTATTATTATTATTATTATTATTATTATTATTATTATTATTATTTACGCAACGCTCAAGGGGCCCTCGCGCAAAAAAAACTGCGTGTGAAAAGGGCCCAAATTAACCACATACAAAAGTGAAAAATGTTTAACTTTAAATAATATTAAAAGCAGTTAAACAGACAACAATTGAAAAGAAGAACCACAAATATAAATAACACAAGACATGAAAGGTCCTTTACCCAAAGGCCTACTGAAATGAAAAGGTCTTCATTTGCCTATAGAAGAATAGCAAGGAGGGCACCAATTTAAGTTCTCATGGAAGTGAGTCCCAGAACTGGGAGCAGCCACTAGGAATGCCCCCCCCATTTTTTTTAAATGATTTTGTCATTTTAAAGTAGCCTTCCTGCAAACTGGATGTTTTTATAGCTGAACTTATAATGGTCAGATTAATTAACATATATACTGCATACAGAAGCCGGGGATCCCAAGTCCATCTTCAAGTCCATATCCACCTCCAATTTAAAGATCAGGTATTCTCTGCAACAACCTTTCATACTTTTGTGTTTAAATCTCTTAATTTCACATTGCAAGGTTAATAAAATAAAGTGATTTTGCACTCATTCATTTTGTTGTGTGTCACATTATATGCATGAAATATTGTCAGCAAAGATTCAATGTGGAATTGAAGTAAATCAGGTGTTGATACAGAAGATAATTAAAACAGCCCAAAGAACTTCTCTGGCATCTTGGCCTTGTTGGTTCTCTGTGGTAAAGCCATAACACTACCCCTCCATCTAAGAAGAATGAGTTTAATAGCTCTAACCAGCCCTCTCAATAGTGTCTGACTCACTGAAGAAAGAGGTGAATAGAAAGCAGGAAGGAGGTCAGGAAAGGAGAGAATGAAGCCAAAAGAGAAGAAAATTGGTTTGCGTCTCTGTGGAAAAATTTCCACTTACTAATAAACTTATCTACTTTTTCATGATAATTGCTCTTTGAAAGTGATACAGCATGCTTAAGAAAGTGGAGAGCTTTCATTCATTGGAGACTTTGAAACAGAGTTAGAAGGATGCCTCTTGATCAGGGTGTTTTAGGAGTGGATTCCTGCATGGCAGGTGATTGGAGTAGACGGCCATTTGGATCTCTTCCAACTCTATGATTCTTAGTGCCTAGCATTGTGTGAGGAATAATGAACATACTAAAGGAATGCAAAGGAATTCATTGCAGGCCACCTTACATGATAACATAGTTTCATTTATTATACAGTAAACACACAATGTTGTATGTTGTACAATAATATGAGGAAACTGATTGGGTGAGATTGGAGAAGTGACACTCAGCCTCAGAAGCAGGCAATGGCAACTTCCCCTGAACTAGTCTTGCCAAGAAAATCCTGTGATATTGTGATAACTGAAGCCCCTGTCAGAGCTGCTGATGACGAGCAGCAGCTGTTGGTCCCTGTGGCTCCGGCTGGAGATGAGACGTGCAGCTCAAGAGCTCCCCCTTCTGCCATGGACCAAGCAGGTGTGGACGTTCCTCTGCCTGCTCCTTTAGGGCAACAGGGATCCGATTCTGAAGAGGTTCTGGAGCCTGGTTCAATAAGCCCCCAATCAGGCAGAGACTCAAGAGGGCTGTGCAAAGGGGGCGTCTTTGGCTAAATTTAAGAAGCGGTGACCGGACACACCTGTGCCTGGGGCTATATAACTGCCTGCCTGGAAGCTTTCCTTTGCTTGTGGCAAACTTCTTTCAAGCCCTCCTCTTGCCTGTTCCTTGCTCCCAACACCTGGTTCCTGCTACCTTGAATTGATCTCCTGACCCTTGGCTTTTGGAACTCAGACTACAGCTTTTGCTTGACGCTCTGGTAAATGAACTCCCTTGTGTAAAGTGCTTGCTTGTCTCCTCCCAGCTGGACTTTGCTGGTTCTCACACTCCCTTTTCTGGGCTGGCTTGCTGCCCAGGCCTCTGACCTTGACAGATATCACTTTAGGGTCACCATAAGTCAGAAACAATATTGAATATGTGAGAAGAGGTAGGAATGAATACAGTAAATAAGTAATGGTCAAATATGTATCATGTCCAGGTGTAAAACTGCAAAGGTAAATAAAAGACACTGGCTGAGATCCAACATCAAAGAGGGGGAGTATAACACTGTCCATGCAGTTCATAAAACCATAGGCCCTTTTCACACCGTACCTTGTCGCGGCAGTGGGGAGTGGCGCTCTCACGAGCAGCCGCTCATGTCAGCAGCTCACGACAGCCCTTCTTCCTCCCGCATCAGCTTCCTCTTAGCGCGACCATCGTGCTAGCGCCCCACCCCTTCCTTCCACAGCGCAGTCTGGGAGCTGTAGGCTTCGCTGGGGGAAGGAAGCGCAACCTGCCTGGCTCGCCGATGCACCACACACAGGTAAGTGCGTGAGGGCGCCGCGAGCATTGCACGAGCACGCAATATTTTCGGCTTACAGCCGAAAATAAAAAATGCGCACGTGCCCCGCTTTAGCCTTGTGAGTGTCGCGCGAGTGGGAGTGCATCATACGGAGCGATGCTCCCATTCGCACGATGCTCAAGGGGTGCTCGCACACACAAAAAAATGCGAAAAGGGCCATAGAGTTGGAAGAGACCACAACGGCCTTTGAATCCAACTGTCTGCCATGCAGGAACACACACCCAAAGCACCCCCAGGAAATGGCCATCCAGCCTCTCTTTAAAAACTCCAAAGAAGAAGACTCCACCACACTCTGAAGCAGCACATCCACTGTTGAAGCACTCTTTCTGTCAGGAAGTTCTTCCTAATGTGTAGGTGGAATCTCTTTTCCTGAAGTTTGAAGTTATTGTTTGCTCCATCCTCCATATGACATCCCTTCAAACTGATGTCAGGCTGACAGTTCTCAGTCCACTCTCTGCCCATACATGTGCTTTGATGTGGGTTCCTGCATAACAGGGGGTCAAACTGGATGGTCCCTGTGGTCTCTTCCAAATCCATGATTCTATGTCTTTTTTTGGGGGGGGATGAGGCACAAGGGAATATCCACTAGCCCATTGTGCCTCATTTGAAACCTTCCCCTCATATTTGTCAAGCCCTGGGAAGGGGCACTGCTCCAGTCACTTGCTGGTCGGGAGGGAGAGACAGAGGAGGAGATTCAGGTGTTGACAAAGCAGCTGGACTTGTCTCAGAAGGGGTGGGAGACTGAGGCCCTTTCTGCATGGCATTTTCCATGTGAAAGGGTGCCTGGAGCATTGCACAATTGTGAGGAGCGATCTGCATGACACACTCACAAACGCCCCAGGGGCCGGCTGGGGCCGATCACACATCTTTTCATTTTCTGCTAGAAGCCAAAAATGGTGCGCGATCACACATTGCTCCTGGGTCCTGCACACACTTACCTGGCGTATGGAGCCTCTGGAGCTGCACCGGTTGTGCTTCCTCCCCCAGTGCAGCCTGGGAAGGTCTGAGGCTGCACTGCAGAAGGAAGAGGCAGGGCTCTCATGCAAGCAAGAAGCTCATGCAGAGCCAAAGGGCACCGGACGTGAGAGCCTCTCACCAGAGGCTGCTCGCACAATTCCCGTACCCCAGCGCCAGAAGAAGTTAAGGTATGGAAAGGGCCTGAAAGTACACTAAGAGACTGAGTACCCCCTCCTGTCCCTTCCTATTGGAGCTATATCAATTGATTTGCACAAAGGGGTACAGAAAAAAACCTTGTGCTCAGTCAAAACACACACATATGCAAGCCACTCACAGGAGTCTAACAACAGAGTCTCTGCAGTTTCCTATTGATTTGTAATATATGACTTGGAGCCCATTTACACTACACAATTATAGCCCTATTGTTCTACCTTAATTGCCATAGTTCCATCCCATGAAATCCTGGGATTTATAGTTTAGTATGATGCTGGAGGAGCTCTCAGGCAGGGAATTCTGAATGCTCCTACATAAACTTCCAATCTCAAGATTTCACAGGATGGAACCATGTCAGTAGATATGGAATAATAGTACAATAATGGTGCAGTGTGAATAAGCTCCTGTTCCAGCATACTGCTGTGTTTTATTTTCAAGTCCTATTCAGAACTCCATTACTAAGTACCACAGTGTATTATTTTGCTTAAAGATCTCTTGATTTTATAAGTTTCTCATCAATAAACATCATAAACTAAAACCCTTTGGTGTGTATCCGTTTATGAACCAACTACTTGTGTGACCCTAAGAATGAACTTTGAAACTTGAGCCAGTTTTGCCTTGTGGGGCCAGGACTGTAGGGACCCATGTGGAACAGTGTCAGAGTATTTTACTGTTGCATTGGCTCTGACTTACTTAGCTAAAACACTTAGGTCCTGTGCAGTGAATGTGTACATGAACGTGAACAGGGAGTGTATGAATAAGTGAGTGCACGTGCATATGATTGTGTGTACACATATGCATTAATAGGTATTTGAAAAGGGGCAGGAGGAAGGTGTGTGTTCTCACCATTGTGTGCATATGCATATGTACATATATATATATAGCCTCAATCCACATAGAGTCCTTGAGGGCCAAAAGGTTGGTTCCTGACTTAAAAGGATAATGAATACTTAATTGACTGAGCCTGAACACAACAACAACAACAACAACAACAACAACAACAACAAAATCAATCTTTTTTTTTTTTTACCATAGTCATTCTGAATTCATTATTGTGGTCCTGCTTCTATTATTTTTAGCACAGTAACATCATAGTGTATTCCCCAAGTATATTCATTGGTTTAATGAAACTGCTAATTGTAAGCAAGGCTTTCTACTCTAGCCCTTTGGGCAGTGTTTGGGACATTCTAAAAATGAAAATGTTATTACAATTACTGCTCATAAAAACAATGCAGTATTAGCCTGAGTTCCAAAGGAGATATAGTTTTCTGTTGCTAGTATCAAGCCTAAAGGAACAGTTTTCTCCCTTCGGCATGAGGGGAATCTACTAGCTGATAATGACAATTAAAGTTAAGGATACCATGAGGTTCACAAAGTTTTCCTTCAAATATATTTCTCACTAGTTACTTGGAAGGTATCGATCTGCTTTGGAAATCATATTCGCCTGTGGTAAGAGTGGGAGGATCAAATATGTTCTTGTCAGTGACAAACTAAGCACTATTTAAGATAGGGAGATGACCCAAAAGACTAAACCCACCTATCCAAAGATGATGACGAGAAAGCTGATTATGTACTTATCAGAACTAATTTAATACAAAGTACTGTATTGAGTTATGACACATTTTCAGCTGGGGCATTCTTCACCTGAGGATATGAAGCACTTCATTTCAAAATAGTTTTCCAAGGGAGAGATAAAATACATCACAACACAGCTCCAGAATAATCTTGTCCTCAGACATCATTAATGCATTAACAGCCAGGCATGTGGCCATGTTCACTCCACACACTGTATTGGGATTATTACTACTAATGCATTAATTTATTGAGCTCCTTTTCACTCTGTCTGGAAGTTCCCCAACAGGGCTAACAATCATAAGAGAGTATAGGAACACAATACAGCATATCATAAGACTGTTCTTGAAAGTCGTAAATATTCCAGCATAAAACTTAAATAACTTAAAATAGTAACAGCAGTGCTAAAGCCAGTCTGCCAGCATTTTCTAGCAAGTCCTGCTGAAAGAACCATAATTTCACTGCCTGTTGAAAATACTAATAGCATCAGGTGTAATTCAGTCTAAAGTTGGAGGGGAGCATTTTGCACCCATGGGCGTATGATCAGAATGACTACATCTCCGTATTTTCACTGACTATACTGCAGGCAGTGATGAACATAAAAGAGGGCCTCAGGTGCTGACCTGTGCCTCATAAGCCCCAAGGAATCACAGGAGGCCCACATATTCCTGCAAGACCTACACTACCAAAAGTAGGTTGGGTCCCAAGCTCCTTCACTGGGAGCAGGTAAGGCCTATGGGCTGAAGTTTCCCATCCCTGGTTAAATAGCTATTGAGGTTCTATGTTCACACAACTTTTCTAAACATGTGTTTTTCAATTTACCCTTCTTTGTAATCTGAAGTTTACAAAACTACTGGCTTCTATCTCAATGGTACAAATCATGTACTGTCTCAACATTGTACAATGAGCCCTCCATTTTTGTGGGTTCAGTAATCATGGATTTGATTATTTGTGAGTTATTTTATTTATCTTTTTTAAAATGTTACTCTATTTGTCTCTACCACAAAAAAAAAAAAAAGTATTTGATTTAGCTATCTCCAGGTCCTCCAGCATCATTCTATGATCTACTTTCACCAGAAGAGGACCACACAGTTGCACTAGAGGACCTATAGGTTCCTAGAGAGATCACTGCTCTAGGCATTGCTAGGTCCTCCAGCATGACTTTATGGCTCACTTCCATTGGAAATTGACCATAGAATTGTGCTGAAGGACCTAGACAATCCTGAAGAAGTGTTTTCTGGTTAAAGAAAAAAAATAGCACTCTTTATTTTTATTTTTATTCATTTTTTTCAACTTTCATGGGGATCTTGTGCTCCTAACCCCCACAAAAGACAGCCAGATTAGCCTGGGTACCAGAATAGCTATAGTTTTCTGCTGCTCATGCTGGACGTAAAGGAACAGCTTCTTCTCTTGGGTACGAGGGAAATAGACTAGTTGACAGTATTGTTATTTGCCTTCAGATTGACTCCAATTTACAGTGAGCCTATTGTAGGGTTTTCTTGGCAAGATGTATTCAGAGGAGGCTTGCTTAGATGAGTGTGACTTGGGCCATTTCTTCACAAGTATGTTATAGCGCGATGATTCCACTTTCAACGTCCTATGGAATCCTGGGGTTTGCAGTTTCGGGAGGGGCCACTCGGCCCCTCCCGAAACTGCAAACCCCAGGATTCCATAGGAGGTTGAAAGTGGAATCATCATGCTATAACAGTCTTGTGCGGAAATGGCCTTGCTTGAGGTTACCCAGTGGGTGGCTGAGTAAGCACTGAAACCTTGTTAGAGTCCCAGTACAATAGTCAAACCACTACACACCACTCGTTCTTATGCTATCCTTAACAAAGTGCCAATTAACAAAAAAGCTATCATTCCTGAAGATTATCAGTTTTCCTTGGTGTGCCTCTCTTAGTCCAATTGGCTTGAAAATCCTTAACAAATGGCCATGTATAAACACTACACAGTTAATGAAAGACTAAAGAAGCATCTCAGTGAGAGCAGCCAAGATCTTTTATTCTGAAACAAACAATGAGATAAGATCACTTTTAAGCATACAATTAAGTGTGTCAAGTGCTGACTTCATGATATGCTGTTTACTACAGAGAAATCTGTCAGGGTAGTGATCAAGAGGATTAGTGCCATAATATCTTGGCTGTTTGTTCTCATTAAATCATAAATGTGCACAATATTTTCTTATGAGTTTTTTTAATTGCTCTTGCTTTTTTTATGTCTTCAGTGTAAATGAAGGAACTAAATAAACGAGAATGAGATTACTACATATATAATTAAAGTCATAACCTAGTTTTTCACCCCTTTTGTGAATAAAAGAGGTTTGAGTTTAAATACTTATAGTACTAGTTGTAACCTTAACAGGCAGGGAAGCCCTATTTTTTCTGTATGCCAGTGTGTGTGTGTGTGTGTGTGTTCAGTTTTGTTTAATCTTGTCCTGCCTATGAGTACTGAATGCATGTATTGCAATTTGCTGCCCGTTTGCAGTTTTTTGCAGTAGTATCTTCCAGCAGTATTGTGGTATTGTAGAATTGTAACATTGTATTGTAATTTAGCTTTCTTAAGTATTATGCTGGTGAACAGACAAAAGGACAGATTGGATAGATGTTGTCCTCCTCACCCCCCACCTGGCATATAACAAACTTTTTTTTTTTTACCTTTGTATGTATGTAAACAGTAAGTTAATTTATTTGTGCTCTGTGAGGAATTTGCTATCTAATTCTATTAGGATCTCCCTTGCTAATAAAAATTAATACCCTCATCTTATTCAGTACCAGTCTTATTCATTATTGGAGACAGACTATCTGGTGTCTTTGTAGATGAAGTTTTCTCAGAGGGTTTCCTACTAGTTTGAAGAAACTCAAGATATTAGGGGATTAACACTTCGGTGTTTGCAAAGCTACTGAACTGGAATATTTACTGAACTGAGCTGTCCCTATGCTTTCTGAAGAGAACAGAGCAGCAACTGAAAGAACCCCAAGGCTCAAACTTAGGTGAACCGCTGCTAGATCTATTATTTTTTTATTTGCAAATACAAGGTGTCATATTCATTAGAAGAGTAAAACTCAGTGCTAAGCATTGGTTTTTGGCTGGGTGGTTCCATCATACAGATCTGAAACAACATGTGGAAAAATACATTGCTCATATTTTCCAAATAATGAATTTGTTCTTACCAAATAATTCCTTGGATGAAGAAACACAGCAGAGGAATCAGAAGATAAAATGGAGAGCTCCAGGATTCAGGGATTTACCAAAAGATGTGAAGGGTGCATGAGATAACCTTGCCTGCTTCAAAATAGGAACTATGAAACTAGTTGCCTCCTGCTCCTGCATTTTTTTACAATGGGCTCAAATGCTTGTCCATTAAAATAATTTTAAACTCCCACACTTTGAATCTCGGGAAAGTGCAACTCACTGTACTAACCCTGATAAAACCTGGCCAACAAATACAGATTAGATGTTCTCTAGGAGTGAGGAAAGAGGATGCCCTCAAATTGATAAAAAGCTGCATCTGAAATAATCCAAGCCTCTCAGTTTAATTATTAAACGGAAAGAAATTGGCTTCCCAGAAACATTTTCTGAAGGGATCTTTCCCAAGAAAGACAATAAGAGTGGACATGTAGTGTTTATTTCCCTATGGTGGGAAATACTTTTGTTGAGGGTGAGAGTTGGGGTTCCAAAGTAGGAGTACCAGTCAGTGTAATGTTCTAAGGGAAATAGTTTCCCCCGGTAAATTGCTTTGCATTTGGTGTAATTTATTTGTGGAGCTATTTCTATGTATGTCAGAGTGAAAGAGCTGTCCACCCACTACAAATAAACACAGCCTGCTGCATTGTCTCTCTGATTAGCTCCATGCCAGGTGAAAATTAACAGGAAGATTTAAATTATAACTCTTTTCATATTCTCCTGGGACAGAGAGGAAGCCTCTCTAAACCCATGGTAATCCCACTAATGTGCATAAATACATCATTTGCAGGTATAGGGGAAATACTACTAAAGTAACCAAACAGGTGTGAACATTTGAATGTGAACACATCAAGATGAAATCAGGTTATCAGTCTATTAGCTCAGTTGCCAATATTACAATACTACAATACTGCTAGAAATCAGGATTGGAGACCATTTTTTACCCATGAGTTAAACCCATAGAAATGTCTGGAAGTCTTAATCTACCACAGCAATAGTCCCACTTGCCAAAGGCAGTGGGAGACCCCAAGAGGAGGCTTTGACTATTGGATCCAAAGTCTCTCTGGCCACTGGAGAGACTCAGCATTGGGGTCCCTACTATGGTAATCAGTTCCTTCCACTGGTTCAAAATGGGAAGAGGGTGTTAAAAACAAGCACAAAAATAGTAAATACTCCCTTTCACAGGTGCTACTCACCATGACAAGAAGAGCTTTGGAAATGATAGACAACCTGCTACATCATTACGTGCCCTCTTGACTTTCCAACCCCAATTTAGGACTGCACTGTAAAGACATAGCATAGGAGCAAGCAGAAGCCTCATATTATCCAATTTGTAGAGATTTGTTATTTAGAAGTATTAAAGAGCTACAATGACAAAAAACTGAACTACAAATATGGTGCACATACTGTTCAAATGTTTACATTGCCATACAAACAAACTTAAATGCATACATTCCATACCACAGTCACAATTCATATGAATTATATCTGACTAGTTAGCATCTCTAATCAATACTTTAAATTCTTAGAGTTGGAACTTGGAATTGTCCAGGGAAAGGGAAGACAGGTAGCGTTACACAACAGGAAAAACCACTTGGGCTGACTGCAGCTTTTCCCAATTTGAAAGTTGCACAACCCAAATGTTACGCAGCAGGAAAAGAAACTCAGGCTGACTGAAGCTGTGGCCTCTGATGGTCTGAATATTGCACAGTTCAGTGGAGAAAAGTGGGTCCTTGGTCTGGGTGGGAAAGGCATTCAATCACATTTTGTGGCAAGAAACAGGGAAAGTCAAGGTATCAGACTGTAAAAGAACCCCACGGGGGACCATGACCAGCCTGAGTGTGACTGATGTTGTAGCAAGCGGTGGCAGCTTGAAATGGGATGTTGTACAGCCTATATGTTAAGCAAAGAATGGGGAACAGTGAACCACACTTGGGCTGGTGCAGGAAGGGTAGCTGCGAATCACCTCGTAGGGCAGGGAACAGGAAAGGTATCATATATTAAATCCCATACTGAAAGCAGCTAGGGTGGCAGAGGCCGCAGTGATAAACACCCTCAGCATATGTATGAATTCACAGCTGTCAATATTTATTGCACAGAAAATGAATGAAGTTGCACTACTTTTTGTCCTATCAGAGAAATTTTTTATCTTCTCTCAGTCAGTTTTTCCTCCCTCCTTTCCATGCTGAAAGCTGCACAGTTCTCAGGAGAAGCTGTAGGGTTTCTGGAAAACTGCACAGTTCATTGGCAAACTGCACAGGTTTTGTAGGGAATTTTGTGTGAAATGTCCTGTCATTGTAGAAGGCAGGAAATTCTGAATGTCCAGACAGCTATGTGAGGAAAACAAAAAAACAGAAAAAAACAGATTGTTTCTACATCTGCCAGGAAGAGGGAAAACCGAGTTTTACCATCACTAGTTGCTGTAGTTCTTGTTTTGTTTTGTTTTTTTAAATCAAAGCAACCTATCTATTGTCATTTCCTGGCAATTTCTGCCTCCAGCTTCAACATTTACTTCCAATCCTTGAACCCTTGAGTGGGTTACTTTTTTTAATTCTGAGACATATCAGAACAAAATGCTTCTCCTCCTGTCTCTCTCCCCACGTCTCTTCTCTCTCTTTATAGCTATAGCTATAGTGCTATAATGCAGTCATTCTCAAGCTTTGGTCTTTCTGGTTGTTTTGGTCTTTCTGGTCAGCTCCCAGAATCTGTCATCATTGGTCGGGCCAGTAGAGGCTTCTGGGAGTTGAAGTGCAGAACAGCTGGAGGATCAAAGTTAGAGAATGGCTGCTATAGAGCATCAGTGAACTGGCACTTTTGCCTCAGAACCTTATGACTCTAGATTAAAACAAAACAGAGAAGACAAAATTTGCTCTTCAAATCATGAGACCATCTCAGCAAATCTCTTTTTGAAATAAATAAGTAAATAGATAAACATTGGAAGAGTGCTAGTACAGATCCAAAAAAGGTTTACAGACAGACTCACAGATGGAAGGAGAGGATGAGAAGGCAATACCTTGAAAAAGAGGCCTGGTGGCACAGTGTTTAAATGCCAGTCTTGCAGCCACAATGTTGTGAGTTTGATCTTGCAGAGCTTCAAGCTTGTTGGGGGCAATTAGCTAAACAAATTGTAAATCACTGAGGGAGTGCATTGGACTGATGAGCTGTATAGAAATGTAATTGCTATAGTTGCTATTGCTATTGGAAAAATCTGACAAAATTCAAGGAGCTATATCTTGAGAACTCACACTTTTTAAAACCAGTCTGGAAGATCACGGAGAGTATACCATGTTCCTAGGGAGTCTCTTCCACTGTTGAGCAGTTTTCACTATCAGGAAGTTCTTCTTAGGTTTAGCTGAAATCTTCTTTCCTGTAATGTGAATCCACTGTTTTAGATCTCATCCTATGGAACAGCAGAAAGCAAGGTTTGCCCCATCTACCACAGGATTGCCCTTTAGATATTTAGAGATGGCTATCATTTCACTTTTCAATCTTCTGTTCTTAAGCCTAAACACACCTAGTTCCCCTAGTATTCCTCTTAAAGCTCGGTTTGAAGTCGCTTAAAATGTTCCTCTGGGCATATTCTAGGTCGTCAATATCCTTTTTAAAACTGAGCTCAGAACTCCCCACAGAATCCCTGGTGAAGTCTGATCAAAGCAGAAGACAATGGCACTATTACTTTTCTTGATATGGGCGCTCTACTTCTGTTGAACGCAGCCTAGAACTGCACTAGCCTTTTTGCTGCTGAAAACTGTTGAGTTTCTGGTCTGCTAAGACCCCAGATCCTTTTCATACCTATTACTGTTAATGTAGTTTTGATTTATTTGAATTTTTTTATAAGTTTGTAAATAGTGCTCTCTCTCCCTCCCCAGAATCACAGAGCTGGAAGAGACCGTAAGAGCCATAGAGTCTAAACCCCTGTCATGCAGGAATGCACAGTCAAAGCACTCCCAAGAGATGGCCATCCAGCCTCTCCTTAAAATCTCCAAAGAGGAAAACTCCAACATAATCTGAGGCAGTGTGTTCCCCTGCTGAACTGCTCTCACTTGTCAGGAAGTTCTTCCTAAAGTTTAGATGGAATCTTTTTTCCTGGAACTTGAAGCCATTGTTCTGTGTCCTAATCTCTAGAGCAACAAAAAACAAGCTCGCTCCATCCTCCATATGACATCTGTTCAAATATTTAAACATGACTATTGTCAGGAACTGAGTCCACACACACAAAATAGTACAGTACATAAACACTGTTTGTTTGGAGTGAGATACATCATGCAGGACTTCAGTGAGAGGACTAAAGGCAATAAGCAAATTCAAAAGCATAAAATACCAAGACGTTTCCCTCCCACTCACAAGAGACCTTGAAGCCGTGAAAGCCTGGCAGCGCTTATCAGTACGTTCCTAACGGTCTCTGGTTCCCATACCTTTGTTACAAGCAAATAGCTAACTTAAAACCTACTACATATCCCATTACTATAATATGGAGGGCAACCCAACAACTATCATGTCACCTCTTAAATTTCTCTACTCCAGGCTAAATATACCCCAGCTTTCTAAGCTATTCCTCATATGGCATGTTATTCAGGCCCCCCAGGCTTCATTTAATATCTTTTGAAAAGCTGGTTTTTATGATCAATTGCACTGGGCAATGCACTTGGGGGAAAGCACCATAAAATATAATTAATCACCAATTGTAGTTCCATTAAGAATCTGTTCTATTTCTACAGCATCGCATACAGCTCTTTAGAAAAACCATGTAGCCACACTGGATCAGCATTCTACCTCCAGCAGCTTGTTACCATTTTAAAACACCTTTTTGGATGACAGTTTCCCCAAATCCTCCAGCCACTGGCACTGCAGACGGAAGAACTGTGGATGCTGCTGTCCAAACAAAGTAACATCTCCAAGATCTGTGAAGAACTCCTTGCAATCAGTTCATTGGCTTATATAGAAAACAGATGGGAAGGTTTTTAATTATTAGTCCATGCAGTGTGATGGACAGCTTGCTTAAATGTTTACAGCATATTCTAAATATTGCAGTATAGCTCCAGTTCCCATTCTGAAGATCAGTTGTCACCTGAATTTATACCTTGTCAATACTTCCTTTGTTTCAGTGGTTTATGTCTCTTTCTCATTACTGTTTCACCAAAGTAAACTACTTTGCAGATGCCTGAATCCAATTTTGTAGCAATATGGACTTTACAGATCTAGGGTCCTGATGTTTAACTTTGTAAACAATAGTGACAAAGATCTAGATTAAAGGTGACAGGAGCTTGATAAAGTCGTGAAGCTGTCATGCTCCTATTTTCATCAGCCTTCACATTTCCTTAGTTTAAAAAAACAGAGAGAGGATTTGAATCCTGTTCAAAAGACCAAATCTGTCTACTTGCATCAGAGACTTAAAAACAATACATTTATTCAGTGCAAAGCTAATGCACATCTGAAAATGAACCATTTGTTTCTAATCATGTGAATGTGTGAATGTATGCATCATGAACAGTTTGTCAGCATCAGTTTGCCACTCTTCTACTATATTATTTAATGTTTGGGGTTGGCTTACTCAGTCATTGGCCCTTTCTGCATGTGGATGTTAAAATGGACCAAGGTGTCCTGGCACAGAGGTCGTTCGCACCTTGGATCGGACTAGGTGTGGACTATTTAATTTAATTCTGCACCTTAGTCTGATCCAAACCAGCCCCAAGTGGTCCTCCAGCGCGCTAAGTAAAGACCGGAAAAATACGGTCTTTCAATTTTCTGGAGTGCGCCATTGCATTCATACTTACCTGTGCAGATGCACAGGCTTGCATCAATGCGAGCCTGCAATCAGCAGAGGGCAGGCTGTGGGCGTGGCCAGTGTCACCGGTTGGTCTGCACGCACTGTTACTCCAGTTATGATATGTCTGGTGAGAGCCCTAGATATCACTTTCATATCAAATAATTTGGCCTTTGCTTGACCTTTCTCTGCCACCCTGCTCCACGTGTTTGCAGAGGTCCACCGGACAAGCACATAAGGGCGCGGCCATTAATGGTTGTACATTCCAAAATCTCATTCAGGCAGGCAATTAAAGCCTCTCCGTTACTTTAGGGAAAAACCTCCCTGCAAACCAGCTTTGCTCGGCGCATATACACAAAGCCACACGGCCAAGAGCAGAGCCATTCCTTTATGTCGGGCCATCAGCACCCTGGCCATACTATTGTCATCCAGCGCTAAGCCCATCATGCAAAACCTGACCTTTTCCAACTCCTTTATCCAGCTCCAAATCTCCTTTGTTCTCACCGAGCATAGCATAGCCTGTAGGTAATATCCACCCTATAAAAAGTCCCCACTTTTGGGACTTCCTCAGATTACTTTGGACTTCCATCCCACCTTGCTGCTGCTTGTCCAAGGGAACTCCCCTCAGTGAGCCATGCTGAGCTTTCTCTCCCGGAACCCCATCTTTCTCTCCAGGATTACGAGACCGGGTGTCGTATTACCCACTCCCTTGAAATCCTTCGCTTCCATTTCTAAGTTAGCTAGTATTTGTCGTGTCTTTCGTGTTGCTTGTTCTTAATAAAACTTACTATTGGTTACTTTAAACTTGTTTAACTGCTCTCTGACCCAACACTGTATACATTGGGTAAAAGATCCTAGCGAAGTTACCCTGCCTCTCGTTTAGCTTAAGAGAGTGCTCGAGTTTAATTCCCCCAACTTGTGCTTTTATTTGGCAATTTGGGTGCCCCTCCCAGGACCCCCAACTTACACGGTAACAGCACGAAGACACAGGAAGTCGCCATTTTCAGCCAGAGCAGTGCGGATCTAAAGACCTCACACTGCTCCAGTTTGCCCTGGACTAATGGAGGAGCCCTGCGGAAAGACTCAAGGGAAAGTCTGTGTTACTTTGGACCCAAGAAGAAGTGGTGAGTAATGGCACGGAGCGATTCACCTGCCTCATGCGGAAAGGGCCATTGGTACAGCAATTCTGCATACTTTATGAGACAGACAGAAAGACACTATAGGATTCTACACACACAACTAAAGTCCTTATTCTACACTACAATTGTACAACATAGAAGGATCACTCATGTGACTGATGTTCACAAGGTTACTGTACTGACAAGTAAGTAAGCTAACAGTAGAAGACTTCTAGGTAAATGTCTGAATGTGCATTCACACAGACTAAAAACCATATATAGGTTTCATATCACCTTAATTCACATCCAGGCAGACAGGACATTTTAGTACTCCAGAGCAATTTTACTTATTTTGCAGTAGCAAAATAAATGCCACTTTTTGTGGGTTAGAAACCTCTTTGTCTCCACTGCTGTGTGCTTTTCTTTCCTTCTGCTCTTTCTCCCACACTATTATCTTTTTCTTCCTTCCTCATCTTTCTTGGCCCCTGCTGTGGCATTCATTCAGCTTTTCCCTCTACTCATTCATCTTTGCTTATGAGAAGAGTCTCTTTCCTCTTCTCTCTTTCACTCTCACTCTCTTTCTCTGAGCTATCCAAAAAATGTTGGTGGGGGGAGGATCTCATGGAGCAGCCTAGAGGTCCTGTGAAGAAATGAAGAAATGTACCTCCCAGTTTTCTCCTGTAGCTTTGTATTTTTTGATCAGGGAAAGTCTGGTATCTAATGTCTCAAGCTATTACAGCAGGCTGCAGACATTTTAATGAATTAAAATTAATTAATCCAGGAATGTTAACCATAATATTAACCACAATATTTTAACTTCAGTACATTTGTGGAGTGAGTCGGAATAGGGTGATAGCAAATAAGCTACAGGTATACCTCGATTAATGATGTAGATGTGTTCCTGGGCATCACTTCCTTAACAGAAAATTTGGTTCCAGAAATAACATGAAAAGAATAGGGAGAGGTTCCCACACCACAAAAGCAAAGCAGTTCAACATACTTCACCCAACTTTTTTTTTTAGATCGAACAAAATGCACACATGAAAAGAAGCAACCAAGTCAAGTAAGCCCTGCAGAAGTAAGCAAAAACATTTTGAACCTTGAAGGCTTCTTCCAAAATTTATCCAGGGATGACGTTTTCTTTCACCAGTCTCCATTTTAATTCTGATTTCTATTTTGATGGCCAAATTTAGAGTGATATGCTTTTCTTAACATGTTGGGGGATGCTCATGAGACAGGCTTATCTGTTCTCCCCTTTTCTTTGCCTTATTATTCACATTCATTCCAACAGGATACTTAAATTATGTTTAAATCTTCTTCACTGAAAAAGGTGAAATTTTAAAGTACTTTGTCTGAATCATGTTTTTTAAAAAAAAGAAAGAAAGAAAGAACCAGACCAGCAATATAATATTATACATGGCAAAGGGAGATCTCCCAGATGCAAAGTACTTGCATGCTCTGTATTACTTGTATTATTTTCTACTGCTGCACGTTTTGAGATGCAAATAACAGGTATCCACTTACAGCTTTCATATCTTACGTGCACGCATGCAAACACATGCTTAAAAACTGGCTTTTCAGAGTGAAACTATATGTTGGTGCTTTGCCACTCATGTAGTGGGTTTTTCCCTCGGAAAAATGCTAAACTTGGAATATGATTGAATGTCATGGACCTGCAGAGCATTGCCTAAGCACTTGTGAGTATGTTTACTTCCTATAGGCAACTGCAGAATTGAAAATCTTCAATAGGAAAATGACAACTCTTCAATACAGAACTTTCTATCCCATGTGTGTGTGTGTTATTTTTTGCCTTGCCTGTCACAAAGATGATGCACTTCCTCGTTGACGCATAGCACTTGCTTCATCTGAAGCTGATGAGGTTATATTAAGACAAAACTCTAAACCTTTCTTACGTTGTATTATTTTCTGAAACATTTCTACCCCTCCCCCGGAGCCTCAAGTGTTGTGAGGTCAGATCACAACTCTCAGAGTTTTAACATATACACAAATTTCAGATCACTGTCATCAGTGAAAAGGGGTGAGTGGGCAGGGGAAACACAACATATTGTGTACATCACCTCACAGTGATTTGCATAATGGGTTCTTCAGAGGCAGGAGGGTATAAGAAGGAGAGAAGGACTAACACACAAAGGAGAACTGAGCAGCAGTTCCACTGGATGTCTCATGTGCTCAAAAGGGAAGGGCAACGTTGAAGCTCAGACGCTTTAACAGCTGCTGAAACATAGGGAGCTCAAGCAACTCTTTGGAAACCTCAGGCAAGGAGTAAAACACCAGGAGAGAAGGTAATTTCTGTTTAGATTTCATTGTAAGCCTGCCTGCATTAAAAACTTTTTCCTTCTTAATAACATCTAATGCTAAGATACAGCTGTTGTTTAGTGATGCTCTTAATGGTTATACAATCTTGCTATTTACTGAAGGGCAAATGCCTATTCTAAGCTATTTTACTTTGTAAAATTTTAAACCAGAAGATGTGTATTTCTTTTAATTAGCGAAACATTCAGTTTTAAACAGGTGAACTCCAACTACTAGCTAGCAAAACAACTCTGAATTCAATTTGCTCACTTGCAGATCAGAGAAGGAAAGTCTGTCAAGTATTTTGAAAAATGTTGTATTCTGAATCTGTCCTTAGCCTAAATATCTGCCAACAGATTAAAATGTGCTTTTTGACCATCAGCCAAAATGTGAAGTACCAGTCACTTTAAAACAGCGAAGTTTTCAAGGAAAGTGTTTAAGCATGTTTCAAAATGTTTTGAAAGTGTTAGAAATTCTGGAAAAATAAATGATCAATTGATTTTAGTGAAAGATGGAGCAAACCTATGGTGGTTTAAAACAGCTTTTTCAAAGTGGAAAACATTTTAGGAAAGCTGTAATAGAATTCTTTGCAGAAACTCTGTTTTAAAGGTGCACATCTGTGTTTTTTGGTTTGTTTTTATTCCCAAAATGTATAGTGTGAAGCAAAATCTGATTTGGTGTTTTGAAATGGAAGTTACATAGCTTTAAATCTTTGGCAATCAAACAAGATTCAGGTCACTATTGGGGTGTCTGTGTGTGCGAACACACAGACAACAGAAGGAGAGGGAGAGAAAGATATTCATCATGAAATGAGGATGATAAAACAAAATTGGCATGCATTCTTCTACTGATTCAGCCCTCATCTTTGCTCAAAGGCAAACATCCCAAGTCGTTTGAAGATGTTCATGCAAACTGAGAGAGTGTCCGGAAAATTAAAAGAGTCAAAATGATCAGTTCCACAGGCAATTTATGCAATGGGGTGGATAATAATGGAAGAACTTGAATTTAACTGCAAGAACGTACCATGTTTCTTTGAGTTATTAAGAATATTGCATTTGTTACCTATTTTGTTCCATTCTCTATCACCCTGTTTCCTTGCAGGACTTGCAGTCCCACAATGACCTCTGTTCAGCTGCTCCTGCTGTTCCTCTCCCTGGCTTTCACCAATGTCCGCGGCAACTTGGGGCAGCCACTTCCGGAAGATGAGAATGAAGAAAAGAGTAATCTGGACGACATTTTCCAAAGGGCAGAGAGCATCATCTTGAGGTCTGTTTTCAGGAAACTGGAAGAGGATGAAGAGGATCCCAACAAAGGTGTGTGTAACTCAGGGGATTAAATGATCACTTAGGTCTCTCACACTACACAGTTATAGCACTTTGATACTGCCTTGGGTCTCATACCAGGAGAAAGGTGGCATACAAATAAAATAAATAAATAAAGCACGTAAGCAAGCATCTTATGGAATCCTGGGATCTGCAAATTTTGTGAGATATGTCAGATTCTTTGCCAGAGAGCTGTAGTGCCTTAACTAAACTAAAAATCCCAGAATTCCATAGGATGCAGGCATGGCATTTAAAGTGGTATCAAAGTATGATAATTGTGTAGCTTGAAATGGATGTTAGCAGTGGAAATTCATTCCTGTTAGGTCGCTTCATTGTTTATATGTCCATTTTTCTTCCCTGGAAGGTCCTCAGCGTGGATTGTAATTTAGTGAAATTAATGACAATTGCTGGAAAATGTCTCTTTCAACTGCTAGTTACAACCTATGATTAAGTAATGCTGTTATTCCTTAAATTTTAAAGTTGAAATCATTTTCCAACTTTCTCCTCTGTGTTCAATATGAGGTTGGCTTCTCTCTAACAGGAAAGAGCTTGTTCACAGTTACTTTTAGTACAGGCATCCTATAACTGGAATTTCCCAGCTTCAGTCCCTGACATCTCTGCTACAACTGTGAAAGATATTATCTGAACTTCTGGAGAACCACTGTCAATCAGGATAGCCTAGAATGTGTTAGATGACCCGTGGTTTGTATAAGCAGTCTCCTGTGTTCTTAGACAAAGTAGAAATCATATCAGGATCTACTAACAATCTCTGAATAATTCACAATAGATTGAGAAGTGGCTCCAATTCCCAATAGTTTAATAATATTTTTGACCTAAATTTGATGGTTAGATTCCCTGATCTTTGGTAACACAGCTATAGATTTCTGTGCAGAGGTCATGCCAATATTATGGCTCAGGGTTAGCTCTACTATGGTTGTAGCTGATGTTGAAGTTCTAGCAGAAACCAAAATAGATCCCCTAGCCTGCTCCCCCCATTTTTAAATAATAGAAGCTAAACTGTGTGAGAAAACGATAACAATTGTAAGGAGCCTTGGAGGTTATCTGGTTCAAACCCTTGCTCAGAGCAGGATCTGCAATGAAGGATACAGGCCTTGGAAAAATTATCCTTTTAGACTCCAAGCCTCAGGCTCTCACAGCTTTCATGCCCACTTTTCTAATCAGGATGCAACTACATCTCCTGTGACAGAGGGCTATCTGTACTCTGCTTCAGTGCCTCCTAGAAAAGGCTGATCTCTCTAGTCCTGTGACTTTTCTGACAGCTATGTAGGCTATATATTTCAGAGGAAGGAACTGGCAAACCCACCTCTGGGTATTCGTTGTCTAAAAAATCCTACAAAATGAATGGAGTTACCATATGTCAACAGGGGACTTGAAGAGACATACACACAAACATGTACCTTCAAGTCATTGGTTGTATTTTATATTATTTTAATGTGTCTATCTCATATATTTCCAACTTCAGTCACTGCACATTTATAAATCCTTGATGTTCAGGGGTGTGTGTATCTACAACCTCACCTACATTTTTAATAACCAGCAACAACCAACAGTAGTTCATATATCAGCTTAGTTTCAGAAGAGATACACAATTTCATGTAGAAATTCATAAGTTAACAGGTGATTCGAAGACACATACACACACACATCCAAATATATGGTCTTGATCGGCAGACTACTAAATTGTAGGCTCCCCCCCGCATGCTTTACAACTTCCAAAAATAACAGTGGAAAATGTGTTTCTATTCAGAAGAATCTAGATAAACTAAAAAACTGAGCAGAAATTTGTAAATGAAATTCAATAGAGACAAATGCAAAATTTTACATTTAGGTCACAAAAACCAAATGCACAGATATAGAATGGGGGTATGTGAATCAGCAGTATAGAATGGGGGCATGTGGCTCAGCAGTACTACATGCGAAAAGGATATTTGGATTATTGTTGATCACAAGCAGAGCATGAGCTAGCAGTGTGGCGCGACAGCAGAGAACGCAAATGCTTTTTTTAGCCTGCTGACTGGATTGAAAAGTTGAATATGACTGCAACACAGAGAGCAGACAGCATCCTTCACTGTGCCTGAGGTCAGGGGTCTAGGTTGTGCGAGGCAGATGGGTTCTGCCCTCCAGATTCAGCCTATTGGCCAGATAAGCTTTACCGGTGCTTTTCATACCTTACTTTCTCAACCTTCCATATCCAAAAGCGTTCAATTCTCCTTTGTTCTTTTTCTTCCTTCCTTGTTAGACATGAGAGCAGGCTGCGCACTACAGCTGCAATCCTATATATTCTTATTGAGAAATAAGGCCAACTGGACACAGTGGGACTTGTTTCCAAGTAGATCTGAATACAGGATTATATCACTAGGAAGTGTAGGCTAGGATGGAGAGAGGAAGAGGTTCCTGCCAAAATTTTCATGTGTGTGACATATGAGGAAGTTTGAGAGCAAGAAGCAGACATTGTAATAAAGCTTTGGCATAGGAGAGAGAAAGTCTTCATACCACATTAAAACTTAAAACAGTATCAACAAGGTCAGTGTTCAACAGTGCTCTTCGTGTTGGTGCTATGTGCCTTGACTTATGGAGAACCTTTTCTAGGATTTTCTTGGCAAGATTTATTCAGAGGTGCTTTCTCACCTCCTCCCTCTTGACCAAGAGAGTATGACTTGCCCAAGATCACCCAGTAGGTTTCCATGGATAAATAGGGATTGGAACCTTGGTCTCTAGCCTGAAGGCACCAAAATCCCATCTGATCTTGGAAGCTAAGCAGGGTCAGGGCTGGTCAGTACTTAGAACAGAAACTGCCAGAAAATACCAGGCATCATAGGCTATATTTTGGAGGAAAGTAATGGCACTATTAATTTCATGGGGTCACCATAAATTGACAGGTGACTTGAAGAAACAGAAACATACATTCCCAGAGCTTCTAGGTCGATACCCCTGTGCCATAGTGGCTCCAAATGTCATTAACGACATGTGTTAATGTTGCACATTTTATTGGACAGATTTAAGTACCCCCCAGCTGGACTGGATCACCAAAAGGCAGCACCCTGGGAAGAGAGATCTGTACAACCTAGAGAAGAGGCAGCATCCTGGGAAAAGAGATGAAGATGATGATTTTGATCTCTACTCAGAACTGCAGAAGAGGCAGCATCCAGGCAGAAGGTCCCTGTGGGAACAGTACCTCAACACCCCTAACAGTCAACTAGCTTATCTGAATGAATTATCTAAAAGGCAGCATCCAGGCAAGAGATATTTGGCATATAACAAGCGCCAGCACCCTGGCAAACGAAGCTGGGATGAGGAGACAGAGGAAGGAGAGCAGAATCCGGAGAAGCGGCAGCATCCAGGCAAGAGGTACTTGGGTCCAGAGAGTCCAGACTACATTGCCCCCTGTGACCTGCAGGATTCCTTGGAATGCAGCAAAGGCAGCTTGCTGCTAGAGTTGCTAGATAATGTAAGCAAAGGCCGGGGAGAAGAGAAGCGGCAACATCCTGGAAGAAGGTCTTTGCTGGATAGGGAAGTGGAGGCAGAGGAGTGACGTACTGCCTCTCTCTGTGTATTTGTTCATTGTTTACGTTCCTTTGAATGACCCCCTACTCTCCAGACTATTAGAAATTCCACTCATATACCCCCCTCCCCCATTCAACTCTGCTTGCTGATCTACTTCACTGGTAGTTCTTCACAGTGTGTTCCTTCCTTTCTCAGGCTATGGCCTGGCTTAAGCAGTGCATGGAAGTGTGGATTTCATTTTAAGGACATCTTGAGCCGCACATTGTCAGGCTTGTACATCAGCTTAAAATGAAGTTGTCTTAATAAAGAATTATTCTGATTTTTTTTTTTTTTTTTACAAGTGCTTGTAGGCCAAAGATACATGCAGGAAGATAGGCATTGCCATAATATGAGAATGGGACGTGGGTCTTGATGTTCATCACTGGCAGCCCAGTTCCAAAGAGACTTGTCCGTGGCATACTTTCAATGCTCACCTTTGAATGTCACATCACAAATGTGTGTCTTTAGTTGTCTAGCAGCTATTTCCCTCTATATGGCTTGAAGCAGAGCAGGAGAGAGGAACCTCTAGGTTTATCCAGCTCATAAAGGATACTCATCTGGCCCACAGAGTCTCCTAGCAAGGCCATCACACCCTTGCCACATGGACGATTTCCATGTGTTGCTGTCTTTCCCAATGCCTTCCTTTTCCAGTGGAGGAATACCACTCCATTGATTATCTCCAATCAATGAATAGAGATAAGAGTGGGATTCCTTCCCACCCATTCCATTCATTCTTCCAGCTAGGAAAGCTAGTGGATGGGAATCCCTGCTGTTTTTCTTCACCTTAATGGAAAAATGTAATTACAGAATCAGACATCGACCCTTGCTGAACTGTGGTCTATACTCTTCATCTTGGGAGATGGAAAGTGCTTCCCATCAGGAAGGCTGATCTTCTCAGTGAAGTGGAGGCTGTGAAATGAACAAAGGAAGAGAGCATTCAATGCATGCCTCTTTTCATACAGATGGTATCGTCTATACTGGCCCATCCACTATGGATACAAACTGCATTATGGATAGGTGAAAGAAGGGGACAACAGTGGACAAAGCAATGGCAAAACGTGGAATTTCAGGGCTTGGAAGTTGACATGCATGGTCCTTCAAATCCACTACAGGGTGATGCCATTTTGTAATCAAAACAATATGTCCCTAGAAGTTCTTCTGCCTGAGGCTTTAAAATAGTGCCAACCTAGATGTCATATTCATGATGGAGACCAAAATCACTACATCTGTATTGTTTAGAATAGCCTTCCAAAGCCTGGTGCACTTCAGCTCCCTTCATTCCCAGCCAGCAGGGCCATTAGAGACACCAGTTAGGGAAGGCTGGTTTAGAATGACTTGTGGAGTGATTTGAGGCTACCAAGTAGCACATTTTCTTAATTACAGCTTGTGAACTCCCAAGAGTTGTTCTAATTGGGGGGTGGGGGGAGCAGGTGGCATTGAAAATTATTCTGGGTATGTTGATATCCCTAGTGAAAATAATGACTGGACCAGATGTCAGTCTTGATCACAAAGAGTAGGACAATTGCACAATAAACCAAACCAGCTTGCTTATTAACTAAGTTTATGAATTAAACAAAAGCAGCAAAGGAATACGGAACTCAGCATTGGCTGAGGGGGTGCAAATGAAAAAATAGCTTTGTAGGTGGCAGCTTCTTACACTCTCAGTTATGTGCTAGTGAACTAAATGTTTGTTTTGTTCTTGTTTTAAATGTAGGGATGGGGAACATTTGGCTCTCCAGTGCTGGACTGCCCTTCCCATCAACCCACATCTGTGAATTTGAGTCCAATGACATTAGAAGGGTCACCTATTCCCAAGCCCTGAAACCTGAGACCAGCCATGCCTCTTGCTATGTAGGCAGCAAGGAACACACTGGCCCAGTCATTACTGCTGGTATCTGCACCATGGATGATCAGGGACAGGCAGGGCTCCTTGTTGAACACACTCATCCCCTTGGGCTTCATAGGAAACAAGCAAAAATGGTTCTGAGACTAGATAGCCTAATAAGTCCAGCTGTACTAGGATAAGAACTGACCATGTGGATGGTGAGGGATGGTCATGGGCTAATGGCTGCTGTTACCACTCTCCAGTCATTCTAGGTATATTCCATCAATAGGTATATTCCATCAATTCATAAAGCCAGATCCCCTGTGACAGAAGTTTCCATTATGGTCGAGCCTTCCTCTGCTTGGTGCCCTCCAGATGTGTTGGTCTTCCTCTTCCATCATCCTCAATGGCTGTGCTGGCTGGGGACAGTGGGAAATGTAGTCTAACACATGTCCAGGTCACCATGTCAAGGAGAGTGCCTTAGCTGTTCTCCATGTGGTGATAAGGTTCACAAGCTCTTCTCGATGATAGAGAGTAGTGAACAATCACTGCCTTCTCTCTGCTGCATGAGGTATAACAGAATGTCATCCTTCAAATGAGCAAGATTAATGGGCACAGAGAGGTGGCATGCCTACTTTAGCAAATCAGACATTTGCTCCTATCCACTGCACACAGAGGGACTCACATAGTGCAAAGTTTTGTTTGGAAAATCCATAGCAGTGTGCTTCTGTTACTGCTTAGGTTTCCAAAAGACAGCTTGGAACTGATGCTTCACTTTATTTCAAAATAATGATTGAACAGCAATCTTCATTTTGATCTGCAATTGTCTCCACTTCACTATATAAATTTTCATTTAAAATGAGGAAAACTCTGTCCCTATTCCCAAATATCTTCGGTTTCTGTAGGTTAAAGGTGTTTACTTGCCATTAACAAATAAACATTCATCATTAACAATGGTCCCCAATTTAATTTTCATTTATGATTGTTTATTTGTGATTGTACAATGTTCCAAATGATTAACATCCTGAATCCTTTTTTAAAAAAATCAAAACAAAAACCAACCCAACATATGGAAGCGAAAAGCCCAGAATTTTTCTAGTCCAAACTTGTATGTGATGGTGACTATACAGTTGTATATAATACTAGGGTACTATCTATGTGGAAGGATGTGTTGTGTAGGAAGAGCAGAGTATCTTTTGAAACCTTTTGCTTGTATATGATAAATAAAACACAAACTGCAATATAAATAAGCCAACTACCATTCTCCTTAAGTAGTTTTATAGAAAACGTTAGATCTTGAACCCATGCCCAGGGGGAAAACTTCCTTTCTTATCTTTTCTTTTTTTTTAACTGAGAGCCATGCTGCCTTGGGAGTAAGTTGTTGGGGATCACAGATCTGAAAGTGGTGGAAAAGAACCAATGGTGGGAGTGGCTAGATCCAAACACTTAAGGTTGAAATAGTTTTCTTCTCTTCCCCATTCCCTTCTCTCACTCTCTATGCCAATTCCTCTCCTCCAGAGCCCAGTTTCTATGGGCTACATGAAATTAAGATGAGCACTGCATGTTATACTGGACATAGATTGCCCAACCCACAGTTAGGTCATGGGTGTGTACCACAACAAACAGCAGATACCAGGAATCCCCCACTTGCCCTAATAAAAATTTGTGACTAACCAGTTTTGTGCAACATGGTTAAGAGGTTTTTATCCAATGCAATAGGTGTGTGGAAGAGGGTATTTCAATATTTGGTGCTATTCAGATGCATGCAGCATACCAAACTGCACTAGGCTTTTCAATCTTGAAGAAAAGGACAGCAAAAAAGGTAGAAAAAGAAATGCACACCATTTTTGTGACCAACAGACAGCTGCTAGTGTCAAAGTCAGATAAATCTCAGCCAGAGTGGACAATTTCCACTAGGGGAGGCAGGCTTTGGAGGGTGCCACCAGACACTTTGGGGGTAAAATTTTGGTTTTGCAGTTAATTTGAGAGGGGGATGCAGAGATCTTTGGAGCTCTGCAACAATGCTCTTGGAGGCTGCTTATGGCCCATGGGCTTAACTTTTTCCACTCCTGGTCTGAATGGAATAAAATGAATATCACAGCAGTATGACAAACAATACATAAACAAGTCTCCCTCAAAAGACTCATTCATGAGAGAACCAGTTACATGATAGCCTGGTTATTCTTCAAAGTGGTTTCCATGTGATTGAGATTATGATAGGGCTACAAATGATGGCACTTGCTTTTCACCTGTGTGATAGGACAACATCTCCCATGTTCAGAACTATGAAGAGGCTGGGAAGGAGTCAACACTGCATTTGGAACCAAGATATGCTGCAACACAGCTTGCATTATTTGGAAGGCATGTGGTTTCCAAAGTACTCACCAGAGTCTCCAACCATTCCCATTGATGGAGTGAAGCTGATATAGATAATTTTACACCAGAGCTGCATGCTCCCTGGAGGAGTTAGAAGCATTTAGCTGAATTAGCTGGCATATTGAGAAACCAATCAGGTGATATTGGGGAGAGGGCCTTGAGGCCCCTCCCCAAACTGCAAACCCCAGGGTTCCATAGGATATTCAAAGTGGGATAATAGCACTAAAACAGTCTAGAGTGGAAGTCTGGCTGGTTGGCTAATCCAAAGAGAAGTACTGCTACACGCCTCTACAGTCAAAATAACACTATCATATTATGATTCATAGTTATTCATAGAATCATAGAATCATAGAATCATAGAATCATAGAATCATAGAAATTCAGAGTTGGAAGAGACCACACAGGCCATCCAGTCCAACCCCCTGCCATGCAGGAACACCCTCAAATCAATCCCAACAAATGGCCATCCAGTCTTTGCTTAAAAACCTCCAAGGAAGGAGACTCCACTACACTCCGAGGCAGCAGATTCCACTGCCGGACAGCCCTGACCGTCAGGAAGTTCTTCCTGAGGTTCAGGTGGAATCTCCTTTCCTGCAGCTTGAATCCATTGCTCCTTGTCCTGGTCTCTGGAGCAGCAGAAAACAAGTCCCCTCCTTCCTCTACGTGGCATCCCTTCAAATATTTAAACAAGGCTATCATGTCCCCTCTTAACCTTCTCTTCTGCAGACTAAACATACCCAGGTCTCTAAGTCTATCCTCATAGGGCATGGCTTCCAGGCCTCTCACCATTTTGGTCGCCCTCCTCTGGACTTGCTCCAGCTTGTCAATATCCTTCTTGAATTGGGGTGCCCAGAACTGGACACAGTATTCAAGATGGGGTCTAACCAAAGCAGAGTAGAGTGGTACCAGTACCTCCCTCGATCTAGACACCAGACTCCTATTGATGCAGCCGAGAATTGCATTGGCTTTCTTGGCTGCCGCATCACACTGCTGACTCATGTTCAGCTTGTGGTCTATGAAGACTCCTAGATCCCTTTCACACATACTGCTATCCAGCCACGTGTCCCCCATCCTTTATTTGTGGATTCCATTATTTCTGCCTAAGTGTAGGACCTTACACTTCTCTCTGTTGAATTTCATTTTGTTCGCCTTGGCTCAGCTCTCCAATCTATCCAGGTCATTTTGAATTTTGATCCTGTCCTCTGGCGTATTAGCAACCCCTCCCAATTTGGTGTCATCTGCAAATTTGATGAGCATGCCCTCTATTCCTTCATCCAAGTCATTGATAAAAATATTGAACAGCACTGAGCCTAGGACAGAACCCTGTGGCACCCCGCTAGTCACTTCTCTCCAGGACGAAAAGCAGCCATTCGTGATCACCCTTTGGGTTCTGTTGGTCAACCAATTACAAATCCAACTAACGGTAGCCCTGTCCAGCCCACATTTTACTAGCTTCGTTGCAAGAATGTCATGGGGAACTTTCTCAAAGGCCTTACTGAAATCGAGATATGCTACATCCACAGCATTCCCTTCATCTATCAAGCTAGTAACTCTATCATAAAAAGAGATAAGATTAGTCTGGCATGACTTATTTTTGAGAAATCCGTGTTGACTTCTCGTGATTACCGCGTTGCTTTCTAAATGATTAGAAACTGACTGTTTAATGATCTGCTCCAGGATCTTTCCGGGTACTGATGTCAGGCTGACTGGGCGATAATTATTTGGGTCCTCTTTTTTTCCCTTCTTGAAGATGGGGATAACATTTGCTCTCTTCCAATCTGCTGGAACTTCTCCTGTCCTCCAAGATTTCTCAAAAATTATAGCAAGCAGTTCCGAAATGACCTCTGCCAGCTCTTTTAATATCCTAGGATGCAATTCATCTGGCCCTGGAGACTTGAATTCATCCAATGCGGCCAGGTATTCCTGTACCACCTCTCTACTTATTATGTGCCTCATTTCCTCTGCTTCCTCCTCTGCTCCCCAACCGCCAGGTTGAGTGTTTGTATCCTTCTGGGAAAATACGGAGGCAAAGAAGGTGTTAAGTAGCTCTGCCTTTTCTCTCCTCCCTGTGAGTAATTCGCCATCTTCTCTGCGTAGCGACCCTACTGTCTCCTTCTTTTTCCTTTTGCTGCGGACATATTTAAAAAAAACTCTTTTTATTGTTTTTAATGTCTCTGGCCAGCCTAAGTTCGTTCGGTGCTTTAGCCTTTCTGACTTCCTCCCTACATCTCCTGGCTACTTGCTTAAATTCTTCTTTGGTGGTTTCCCCCCTTTTTCCATTTCCTATACATGTTTCTCTTAACTCTTAGCTCAGCTGAGAGTTCTTTAGTCAACCATTCTGGTTTCTTCAGGTGCCTTCCATTTTTCCTCCTTAATGGCACTGTTTTAGACTGTGCCTTCAGTATCTCCTTTCAGTATCTCCGTTCCACAGTTCACTTAGCATTGTGGTTAATCCAGTACTGCTACACACTTCCAGACAAGAGAGCATCCATCAAATGCTTCTCATGGAAGAACTGTTCAGAGTTCTAGAAAGTAAGATATGATTCCTAAAGCTTAACCAGGGGAAAGTGGCAGAAGACATGGGCGGGGAATTGGTTGGGACTTAAGAGACTGCACTATGGATGCATCAACACCATTATCATTTCCTCTAATTGTGAATTCAGCTATAAAATTCTGATAGGATGGTAATCGATGAGGGGCTGCTTAAAAAGAAAGGGAACTAAAGCAACATTCTAATGCACCACAATGAGAACAGAGTGGCCAGAGAAGAGATACCACCACAAGTGTTCAATAGGAAGTGGGTAACAGAAAAAAAAAAAGGCAAGAAAAAGAAGAAGATAAATGGAATGGCATGTTTAGGAGGAAAACATGGCTGTCTGTCTGGAGCACTAAATGGACACTTTCCATATTGCAACCTTTTATTACAGATCCTGTTGGTTTCCTCTGATATTGGTTCCAGGGAGCTGAATGTACACTGAGGCCTGAGCATGGTCAGTGGACATGGATTATTTGGGGGGACAGAAAACAGAGGGGATAAGGAAAGGAACTGAAAAGGACATATATGGCTGATGGGTTGGCTGCCTGAACAGGAGATCTATTGAAACATTTTGTGGCAAGACCCACTTGTGAAATTCTATAGAAAATCCTGCTGTGTTTTATACCAGAAAACGGGGGAGGGGGGCACCTAAAATTAGGTTCAGCCAGATATGGGAGGAAGTTGAGATTTCAAAGGAAGTAAAGAACTGGTGGTGCAGTGGTTAAATGCCAGTACTGCAGCCGCAAGGTTGTGAGTTCAATCCTGCCAGCCTCCAGCCTTCCATCCTTCCGTAGGTCAGTAAAATGAGTACCCAGCTTGTTGGGGTCAATTAGCTAACACATTGTAAACTGCTTAAAGAGCACTTAGCTGATAAGTGGTATAGAAATACACATGCTATTGCTATTGCTATTTTCCCCATCCAAATCCTGCTCCTCAGCTGAATTATACGAAGGGACAGAGCCTGTATCCAAGACGACTTGATAACATTCAGGCCTATCCTCCAACTTATGAGAGCAAAATGGGGCTGGAATGTTTGGTGGGGAGGGGGAGATGTGGGTATGGTTTTCCTCATTTGAAAAGTCTGAATCTTCAGTCTCAAAACTATGAAGTCTCTTCATTATTCCATTATTTTTAAATGTCTGGTTAAAGAGGTATCACAGTTAAAACAGTAAAGGTGCTATAACCAGGAGGGAAAATAGGCTGTTAGAATGCTCCAGCT
Organism: Ctenosaura bakeri; assembly: GCA_948474755.1. NCBI lineage: Eukaryota > Metazoa > Chordata > Lepidosauria > Squamata > Iguanidae > Ctenosaura > Ctenosaura bakeri. The sequence goes on from CAOLHI010002196.1 coordinate 165,480, forward strand.
CAACATTAGGGAAGCAGGGAAAGTCCATTGGCTCCAACATTCAGCCCTTAGGATGAATGGAGAAAGAAGAGAGACATTATTTTCATCACACGGTATTTTTAAATCTGCCTCTCTCCCCTCCATCACAGGTAATAAAGTATTTTATAGTATTTAAGGAATGCAGAATCAACTTAATGGGAAGACAGTTGGGAGAGAAGAGCTTTTGCTGTATTCTAGAAGGTTGTTTCCAGAAAAAGTTTCATTTTCAGTAACCCCACTAAATGAAGCAGAAAATACTGAGATTTCTTCAGGGTGACCTTTACAAATTTCTTCAAACTTGGTTTGAACCAGACCAAAATTGGTAAAGAAGACAGAGGCGACCTGTATAATTAGCACCTCTCACAACTCATTTCAGCCCCAGCTCATCACTGAGACTGTGCCCCCCACACACCACAAGATGCCTCTGAAAGTGCTTGTCCTCCACATTAAATCATTGTAATTAGTATGTGCTGCACCTTCTTTAGGGATGTGTGGCACTGAGTAACCCTTTGTTATTATTTTTAATGAGTCATCATCTGAAGGAGTTGAGTGGGAATACCAACAAATCCTAAAGTTTTCCTTCAGTGATTAATAGCATGTTTGTATGCATGTTTCAATGGGATTTATTTAAAGTTAAGTTTATCTATTGGATTTATATTGAACCTTTCTCCCACAAATGGGACTCAAAGTAACTTCTTGTTAGAATAGCAGTGGACAACATGCTGGCCTCAAGATGTTATTGGACCATGAGTCCATCAAGTCCTAGCTCACATAGTCCATGGTGGTAGATCATGGGAAACACAAGTTGCGTACCTTTGTTTCAGAAAGTGTGCTTAGGATTGCAACAGATCAATCCTGTCTACAGTACCCATTTGAGAATAGACTCTTGTCCACCTAAGTCCCCCAGCTTAGGAAAGTTCAGTCCTGATCGTGCCACTTTTTCAGTTGCCTTTAAAATGTCACAGTTCCTCTCTGCTCCTCACACTTTTCCACTTTGCCCTCAGTTTACTTCAGATGCAGCAAACTGAGCTCAAAGAGCAAAAGTAATTAGCACTCAATTAACTCAGCAGGAAGGGGAGGAGACAAGGGGCAGAATCTTTCCCTTCCCAGTAGGCTAAAGCAATAGCAAACTGGTGCAGTCTCTCTAGCTTCTCTGTTTTTCCTCCTTAGTAACTTTTACAATCTTGCCCACACTTTGATGTTGCTCAGCAACATATGCCCTGGTTTTTGTCTACGAAACGTTGGGAGGGTATGGAATCTCCTTTCATAAACTTTATGTTATCCATAGTCATGTTAGCTTGGTGTGGCCAGGATAGGAGATGGAGATAGCAATTTATCTTTTCCTTGGTGGTGTTTTGTTATTTTTATTTCCTTCCCATTGATGACAAGGAGAGGGAAATTGACTAGGCCAGCTCCAGGGCTAGCATAGTTTTGGGTCTGATCTGTAGCTGTGAGTGATTTTGCCCCTGTGGGTGAAAGCCTGATCTCACCATGCCCCTAGAGTGTCCTGTCAAGGGCCTTAGTGCTGACAGAGAGCTCATCAAGGTATGTCTATGTCAGCACAGCCCCCACAATGCTCGTACTGATCTGCCAGCAGACCTCCTGTTACCCCCTTGACAGACTCTGTCCCAGGGGGATATAAAATTAATATCAAATATGACTTCTTTGCCAGATAGGTTGGCCAGGTGGGTGCATAAACAAATAAGTCAAGTGACTGGAGTCAAAACCAGGAAAATCCCCAGTCACGTTTCCCAAGGAGACCTCAGACTACACATGTTCGCACAAACAAAGGGTCCTCAGCCACAAATAGCCAGCTTGAGGGGATTACCAGGTTTTCTTACAAAGGCAAGGTCCATTTATATGAACCAATCATGCAAACCATCAAGTTACTGTTGTGTGGCATTTTCCCTTCTATTTTGGCCATTGTTTTTCCTGGAAGAGGGCCTGCCCCCGAGGTATGTTCTGCCCTATAAGTACTCCCAATTTTCAAGAGTCTGTTCAGAGAACTCCTCGTCACGCTAGCAGATCGGCACACTGGTAGTCGAGTGCTCCCCTCAGCCACCTCTCTTCGCTGAGCTCCTTCCTCCTCGCTGCTCCCCAGGCTGAAGACTTCTGGACAAGTGTAGCATCACTGCCTTTACACCCTCTCCACTATATCCCCTATAAGTTTTCACCTCTGTCCCTTCTTGATAGGCCTTGTGTGCGTGAGTGAGTGATTGCATTGGTGTGTGAGAACATATTTGTTAATAAAAGCCATTCATTAGTAAGATTGTCTGGCTTTTTGCTTGGTCTGACCCCATAAAAGTTGGGTTGTAGGTCTCGATGGGTTAGCCTGCCCTTGTTCTGCCAAGCTACTGCTCCACTAATTTCCCCAATCTTTGCATTTTTGGAGCAAATCAAGATGTCCCCCAAGGGATCCCCAGAAGTCAGGGTAACATTCCCTTATCACCAGCAGAGTAGCACTTCCATGCAACCCAGAATCCCTCATCTGGTTTCAAAGCAAACATAGGATTCTTCCTTAATATATTTATTATGATTAAAGAGTTGTAAAGAACTGGATTTCTAGTACACAAAAACAGTCAATAATGATTACAGGAATATATGAGTTCTAGCTATCAATCAAAATGAAACCAAAAGACAGAAACATCAGCACTGAATTTTGGTGTATCCCTTTCCCAGCGGCTACTTGCCCACCAGGTTCAAAACTTCAATCCCTTTTTCTCTGTGATAGGCAATGTTCAGACTTTGACTGGTCCCGCCCCCCAATTTCTTGTCAAAGCAGGTGGAATAGAATGTGGTCACTGGCTAGCCACAATCAGCCATCAAAAGTTTCCAGTATCGATTAAGCAAGTAACTTCTAACTACCAGTGCCTATTGAAGAAGGACACTAGATATTCAGAGACCTAGAGAGAAGGACATTTTGCATTTCTGGAGAGGATTCTGATAACAACTTTTAAACATTTATTATTTGGTTTTGAGATTGGATTTCATCTAAAGGTCTCTTGATTTCTGCAACCAAAATGATTTTTAAAACAATATCATGACAAAGGCCATTTCCACACTAGACTGTTATAGAGCTATTATTCCACTTGCAACATCCTATGGCCCCTCCCGAAACTGCAAACCCCAGGATTCCATGGGATGTTGCAATAAAAGCGCTATAACAGTCTAGTGCAGAAATGGCCAAAGTATTATGGCAACAACAAGGAGGGATGCAAACACAATTCCCTTTACACATGATTAAAGGAAGATTGACAGATCTTAAAGTATAACTTCTGCTCATCTCTCCTCCCCACGCTTTCCAATCGTGTGTTTGAAGAGATGATAGTAAGTAATTCAATATGTTGCAAAAGTTCCTTGTTTCACACATGGCTGAATCTTGGACCAGACCAACAACTTTCCTTCCCTCTGTGTTGTGCATTAGAGAGAGACAGATTTTCCTTCACTGTGTAATACCTATGGGAGAATAAAACTCCTACATGCAAGAATGCATGGGACACCTAAGGCTTCTGTGCCTTGCTGCTTTCCAAGATCACAGAGCATGCCATGCCTGAAGCTATTGTGCCATGCTTGTCTGTGGGTCAATGCAATATATGCGGTGAGGCTATGGGGTGTCCTACTTCCCATTACTGTGCTTGTATTGGCAGCTTCTGTGTCTGGCTGCTGCAGGCTTATCATCATGTTGATCCATGATGGTGAAAACTCACAGTGTTACCACAGATAATGAAGGAATCACTGCCCAGATATCAGTTGGGCAATCCCACCTGTGGAATAACCTTCTCATGGAAGCCCAGCTAGCTCCAATGCTAGTTCTATTTAGGTTCCAAGTAAAATCATGGCTGTTCCCTATAGCCTTTGGAGTCTCAAATATTCATGTGTATGAGTTTAAATTGTTGCTACATTTTTAATCTGTTTTTAATTTGTCGACTTGCTTAATAGGTCCTGCCCTGAGATCTTGTAATATAAGTGGAATATAAACATTTACATAATTGAATAGATACAATGGCATAGCAAGAGCTTTTACCACCCAGGGCAAAAGAGTCCCTTCTCCCCCACATGTACCCCACTCCCCTTTCCTGGACAAGGGGGCCAGCTATCCCTCCCGCCACTCAGCAAGCCCCACCACATTCCTGCCTTACTGGGACAGCTGAGCTACAGGTCACTCCTTGGCTTCTGGTCACTCTGGGCCAGAAGATGGGCGGCCACCCGGGCAGCTCAGCCAGGGGCTTGGGGTACCTACAGATGGCTGCCCGGTTAAAATACCTCCCTACTGTGGTGGTAGCAGTGGCGGCCAGTCCATTCAGCCAGGGCAGGCTAGCAAGGAGGTTGCCGGCAGTGGTGGAAGCAGTGGCCATGGGTCAGCTGAGGATGTCACTGATGCTGTGAGGGGTGCCGAGCTGGAGCTGGGTCATGAGGCTGCCAAAGGTGCCAGGCACCTGGTAGCTGGTGGGGCTCTGGAGGGTATAGGGGAAGAGGGAGGTTTTCATCTCAGCCATGTGGTGGAGGGCTGTTGGCGCCCCCAAAAATGTGCACCCCCAGGGCAGACCACCCTCCCCGCCATCCTCAGCTACACCACTGAATAAATAAAATTCTGCACACCTCAGCTCCAGAGAATGTATAGGCTCCTGATTAAGGGACAGATTTGATTTGACATAAAATTGACATTAAGTTGGTGTATTCATACTTAAGAGCAGGCATGCAGTGGCTGAGGGTGTCTGGAGATTTCCTTTGGAAAGAGACAAAAGGTTTAAAGCAGACATAGGGAACTTTTGGTCCAAACTGAATAGGAGTAGGTACTGTGACTGGACTCTGAAGGGCCCAAGTTAAATGGAGGCTTCACACACCAACCCTCAACCAATTTTCCCCCAAAAATCTATAGCCCCACACCCTTGGTAAATGATGTTGGAGCTTGGGTTTTTTTTTAAATGTATGCCCAGAGAAACTAAATGCAAACGGCTTTTGTTATGATTGCAAGAAGGCGTACAGGTTCTGAACAATCTGCCTCCGCTCCCGCCCCCCACCCAAACACCTCAACTCTGAAATGTTGGAAACCACTATTGCAGTTAATAGACAAATAATCTGAAAAGCACTTAGCAAGTTCTCATTTACAGTGCCTATAAATCATTGTATCCTGTCATTTTGATAGATGCATCTGCAAACAAGACAGCTAAATCATATGGGAGTCCTTTTGCCTTTCAATGAGCAAATACTGTGGCAGCATCAAAACATTTAAGATGAGCGGGCATCTCTGGTGCATGCCAGTTTTTACTTAAAACTTATAGGGACAATGGAGTAGTTGTTACTCTAAAGGAGGATGTCCACTCTGGATATAAATAAGAAATTACCAGATGGAAGCTGCTCCAGAGGTAACTGGTGGTCAAATACAGTGATTCCATTTGAAATAGTATTTTATATACCAGCAAGAAAACAAAGGCAGGAAGATAGATAGAAATAAAATTTAGTGAATAACAGATTATATTCAACTAGCAGAAAATAAAAAAATAAGTAACATTATAAGGCTATATGTGGATAATATCTAATGACAGCACTATGCTAAGACAAAGGACTTGATTGCCACTGTTCCACCCTACCTTTTGCAACCCTATTTATTCCTAAAGTTAGCTTGAAGGTTGAGAAACTCTCTGGAACGGTGTGGCATGGAGTGCTGATGCAGGTAACCAGGGCACAGATGTAAATTCAGAGCAGATTGGGGGGCTTCCCAGATGTGTCAGTTGGTGCCAGACATACAGGCTCACATGATGGATCAGTTACAACAACAGCTGCTGCAGAGAGAAAGGGAGCTGCTCCAGCTCCCTGTGTCAATAACAAATTTCCTGGTTCTTTTTTGTACTTGTTTACCGGTCTTTGTGTGCTTATTAAGAATTTATACCCTGCTTTAAAGGGCCTGTTGCCCTCACAAACTTGCACAGGGCACAAAGCAACCTTACCAAGATGGCTCAGAGAACCAACTGTTTGAACAATAGGCCAACTGAAACTGTGTTCAGTCCAAGCCTCTCTCAGTCTAGGGATGTTGGGTCTAACTGTGTGCTGACAGAGTGGCTGGAGAAGCTTTGGATTTGGCATAACTCCCTACAACCAGCACTGTTACAATGCAATCCTAATATGGTTATTTTTTTGCTGTTGTTGTGTGCCTTCAAGTCATTCCTGACTAATGGTAATCTAAGACGAACCTATCACTGGGTTTTCTTGGCAAGATTTGTTCAGAGGGGGTTTGCCTTTGCCTTCCTCTGAGGCTGAGAGTGTGTGACATGCCCAAGGCTACCCAATGGGTTTCTATGGTCAAACAGAACCTGTTCAGATCCTGTTTTCCAGAGTTGTAGGGCCTTTCTGCCCTACACTGTTATAGTGCTATTATTCCAACATTCTATGGAATCCAGGGGTTTGCAGTTTAGGGAGGGACCTTTAGAATTCCCAGCCAGAGAACCCTTTGCCCTCAGTAAACTACAAATCCCAGGATTCCACAGGATGTTGGAAGTGGAATAATAGTACTATAACAGTGTAGGGCAGAAAGGCCCATAGCCCCACACTCAAACCACTGCGCGATGCTGGCTCTTTTGTAGAGGCGTATCTAGGGTGGGCCAAGTAGGGCATTTGCCCCAGGCACCAACGCCAGAGAGGCACAAAAAAGCCATGCATGTGGGGGTGGGGGTGGGAGATGGGGGCAGGGGTAAGAAGATGGGGCACAAATTCCATGCTTGCCTGGGTGCAGTTTATGCTATATATGCCACTGCTCTTTTGTTACAGAGTTTACAATAATCCAAGAAGCAAATAATGACAAACAGCCTTTTCTTTTCTTTTCTTTTCCTTTCTTACTCTTCTAAGTCTAAGTGGAGTTATGCCTTCTTGAGATTGCTTGAATACCTGCTGTGTTCCTGAGCTTATCTGTAATTGAATTGTTAGAAAGATGACTAAATATCTACCTTGTCTGATTCTTCACTAATCTACCTATGGATTGACTTATAAAAACATATGTCTTTTTTAAAACATAAGTTATCCTTTAAAATGCCCCAGCACACAAACTGTTTGTTTGCTTATTTGATACTATGGACTAATGCAGCTAGACTCCTCCTTTTTCATATGCAGTTTAAACAAAAGGAAGCAACTTCAAAGTGCTTATAAAACTCCCTGTATGAGGTGGATTTTGGTCAGCTTCTCCAACTGGCCGGCAGGAGTCAACATGAGATAGGCTTTAACCCAGCTCTTAAACCAGCTGTGAGTTTCTTTTTAATTCTAAAACATATGGAACCAAATGTGTCCTTTTCTTCTCTCCTTTTCTATTTCCAGTAATGCCATATTCTGTAATTTTGTTTTTCCATACCTACACTGAAACAAAAAACCCACTGTGCTCTTCCAGATTTTAGCAATTACCCTCCAAGGTGATAAAACTGATGGAAGAAATCAGGAATTGGTGAGATAAGGTAGAGGCATTGCCATGCAAACTCAGTTCTGGTGAAAATTAATAGTGCTTTTAGACAGTTTTGTATCTATTTCAATCAGAGTTATTTAGGAAAGGAACTATTTCATGTTAAATAATTACTGCCTGCTAATATTTAAAAAGAGAAGGAATGCTTGCGTGAACTATAAACAGAGACGTCGGTGATCAAACATTGTTATACCAGCTACAAAAGTCACCTACATCTCAGGCTATCTTGGTGAAACTAAAGGGGAAGGCCTCCCTCCTTCAGCTGTTCTCATTGCACCACCTAGCGCCCACAACCTGCCTTCTGCAGCTGTAATTTAAAAGCCTTGTTAACTGTCAAACACATTAAACTGTCAAACACATTTAATGTGTATGTGTGTCTGTGTACACACACATATGTCTTCAAGAGCCTAAATACCCTAAAGGCACCAGATCCCATCTGATCTTGGGAGCTGAGCAGGGTCAGCTCTGGTTAGTACTTGGATGGGAGACTGCCAATGAATGCCATGTGCTGTGGGCTATATTTCAGAGGAAGAAACTGACAAAACCACCTCTGAGTACTCCTTGCCTGGGAAAATCCTATGAAATTCAGGGGGTTACCATGTGTCAAACAGGGGACTTGAAGAGACAGATACACACACATGTACCTTCAAGTTGTTGGTTGTATTTGATATATTTTAGTGTTTCTATCTCATCTGTTTCCAACTCCAGACACTTCGTGTTTATAAATCCTTGATGTTCAGGACTGTGTGTATCTACAATCTCATCTACATTTTTAATAACCAGCAATAACCAACAGCAGTTCATGTATCAGTTTAGTTTCAGAAGAGATACACAAGTTCATGCAGAAATTCTTCCACTAAAGTGCTAGTTTGAAAAAAAAAAAAGAACATTCTGCTGAAACAGTATGTGCTAGATAGAAAATCTGACTGAATTTACATAGAACATTGTTCTTATTCAGTGACTCATGCTGTGGATGAACGTTTTGTGCTGGCTATGGTACGTTTTAATAGCAGTATTCAGTTCCTTTGGGACAGTGACACTTAAATATCTACTGCTTCAGAATATATAAACTTTATTTACTAATGCACTATCTCCTCCTCACTCATAAGTATTCCTTATGTGGTTAAATTCCCAAAGGTACAGCTGAACAAACAGCACTGCATAGCTAATACTAAATTACTCCATTGTGTTAGGGATGGCTTCCACTCATAACTGCAATCCCACTGTTGGAGGACCAAACTAAATATTACTTTGTGTCTCTGGCAACTACACCTGGGTTAAGGGGGGAAACTACTTTAACAGTAGGGGCACTTGTCCCAGTTTTCCTCTAGAGAGCAGTATATGTTTGGGATCCAATCGTGACCCCTTCAGCTATGATACCAGCAAAAATTCTGTCCTGAAGGCAGTGCAATTGATATGGGAAGGAGAATAATGGTAATTGCAGGGTATGTATGATAATAATGATAATTGTAGTGTATGTATGTATCCAAGCACATCCTGCACTTTTATCTTGCATTAAGTTCTATCACACACATTCACTCAGAAATTGTACAATGATTTGCCTAGAATTTATAGACGAAAATCTAGCTCAGTTTGTCCCAACCCTGCCCATCAGATTCAAATCTCATTATTAGCAAATGTAAAATCTTGTTTAGCAAAACAAATAGCATTTTGATTCAGTCTGGCATATACTAAAGGAGCTCTCACTGTAGTACAGATCAATTTCCAGCTGACAGGATTAACCAGTAAATCCAAAGTAAAGTGGAAGGGAAATGTGATGTTAGAATCACATGTTTAGTAGCCTCAGCTACAGTCCAGGTGTGTATTTTAGAAGTACCAGGGAACACAATTTAATGATCCAAAGCAAAATGGCGACCCCTTTGTACACAACACCATTTTTGTACTGCCTCAGTATTCTCTTACTGATTATTGTCTCAAGTTATTTTTCTTTACAAGTGAGACTTGTAACAAAATGTTGCATTATGGAAAGCTTCCATTCACTTTTCAGGCAGCTACTCCCTCTTCCAAGGGAACTCTTTTCCAATCCCAGTGCCTCAATCTTTCTGTCTTATTTCTCTCCAACAGTCGTCAATGTTTTGTGGCCACTGAACATATTCCACCCTCACTTGGCTCTTTGGGATTCTCTCCCCACTCCCTGGTTACCCCTTACAAAGACATTTTGCATTTCTGCATATCTTTGGGTTTCCCTAAACTTGCTGACACCTCCCTCATCTGTGTGGATGATGCTGGCTTGGCTGTCTCTGGATGCACCAAAGGTCTCCATATCTTGGAAGCTCCTCCTCATTATTAGATTTGAATTATTAAATTTATACCTCACTTCTTATGGTGTCTAGATCGAGGGAGGTAATGGTACCACTCTATTCTGCATTGGTTAGGTCTCATTTGGAATACTGTGTCCAGTTCTGGGCACCTCAATTCAAGAAGGATATCAACAAACTGGAACGTGTCCAGAGGAGGGTGACCAAAATGGTGATGGGTCTGCAAGCCATGCCCTATGAAGAACGGCTTAGGGAGCTGGGTATGTTTAGTCTGCAGAAGAGAAGGTTAAGAATGGACATGATAGCCATGTTTAAATATTTGAAGGGATGTCATGTCGAGGAGGGAGCAGGCTTGTTCTCTGTCGTTCCAGAGACTAGGACAAGGAGCAATGGATTCAAGCTGCAGGAAAGGAGATTTCACCTGAACCTCAGGAAGAACTTCCTGATGGCCAGAGTTGTCTGGTAGTGGAATATGCTGCCTTGGAGTGTGGTGGAGTCTCCTTCTTTGGAGGTTTTTAAGCAGAGACTGGATGGCCATCTGTTGGGAATGCTTTGATGGGTGTTCCTGCATAGCAGGGGGTTGGACTCGCTGGCCCCTGGGGTCTCTTCCAACTCCATGATTCTTCTCCAAAACTGGGACTGAAGACAACTTTCCCACCAACACCTATCTTAAAAACATGCAGAGAGCCTATGTCTTAAGACCTGAATAACTGCTGGAAATATATATAAAATTCAGAAGTGGTGAATAAATCAGTATTTCCTTCTTTGTTTATTTTCTTTCATTTATTTATTTATTCATTTCTATCCCATCTTTCTCCCAATATGGGACCCAGAGCAGCTTACACTGCAAGTTAAACAGAGTAAGTAAAACCATTTATAGCAGATAAAATTTTAAAAGTATTAAACAATCAAAACAATCCAATTAAAACATTTATTTATTTATTTGTAGCTTTTACATTACTCTAAAATGGCTGGAACACATTAAAAACATATTACACATTAAAAACAGATGACAAAAAGAGAGAGGGCCAAGTGAGTTTCCCTCAGAAGGGAGTTCCATAGCCCAGAAGCAGCCACTGAGGCTGTTCACCTCCATTTCCTTACCAGACATGCCTGTGAAGATGGTGGGACAGAGAGAAAGCCCTTTCCCAAAGGGTCAGGCTCACATGGGGAGATACAGGCTTTCCGATTGTCCAGCCATATAAGCCAATATAAGCCATATAAGCCAATAATAATAATGATAATAATGATTATTATTTTATTTTGTTACCCACCTCTCCTCAAAGCTCAAGGTGGGATACAAGAAAGGTTAAAATACAATGAAAACCAGCATACCAACTAAAAACAAATTATAATTAAAATACACCAAAACATAAAACCAAACAATACAAATATGTCATAATAAAAATCATAATTAAAAGACATCATAATTAAAAATAGACCTGGTAGGCCTGCCATAAGAGATAAGTCTTTAGTAATTTGTTAAATTCAGACAGTATATTTTGCTGTTGGATCTCTTCCGGCAGGCCATTCCACAGTCCAGGGGTGGCCGATGAGAAATTCCTCTGGGTGACTGTTGCCAGTCTTGTTTTAGGCAGTTTAAGTAAATGATCCCCAGATGATTTGAATGTACAGGGCTGATTGTATGGGAGAAGCCAATCCTGTAGGTAAATTGGACCCAAACGAAGTAGGGCTTTAAAGGTAATAACCAGCACTTTTTACTTTGCCTGGAAACTAATTGGCAGCCAGCGGAGTGATTTTAATATTGGTGTAATATGTTCACTCCTCAATGCACCTGTAATCAGTCATAGGTCAAAAAGACCATTTATAACCAGCCCTGGTGAGCAGTCTAGACACAGCATTTTAGATGTGCTGGCATTTCTGAACAGATTCCATAGGCAGCCCCACAGAGAATGAGTTTCAGTAATCCAAATGAAATGCTATCAAGGCATGTGTAATCATGGTCATAACTGACAGCAAAGCTGGTGCACTGTTCTTAACTGTGCAAATGCACTCCTGGACACCAGCGACATCTGGGCCTCCAAGCTCACAGTTAAATTCAACAGTATGTCTAACTATAAACCTGAGGTTTCTTTTGCAGAGGTGTAATTCCATCCAGCACAAACTCAATCCCTGTTTCCTGATCTGCCTTCTGACAGACAGGAACACCTCTTTCTTATCTGGATTATGCTTAAATTTGTTTGCCCTCACCCAGTTCATTGCTAACAACAGACACTGATTTAGTACCAAAATAACTTCCTTGGAGTTAGACTGAAAGGAGAGAGAGAACGTTATCGGCATACCAGTGTCATTAAATCCTGTATCTACAGACAACCTCTCCCAGTAGTTTCATGGATATGTTAAACAACATGGGGGACCCTTCAGGCTGATAGCCCACAATATGCCCCAGGACACTGCCCCCAAAATACCATGGAGTTCAGGGAGCTGTTTCCACTAATGGCTTCAACACAGCCTGTTTTAAGGCAAGATGTGTCAGGGCATTGAGAGTGTGAGTGCGGTGTGGCCAGGAAAAGTTTCTCTAAGTGGACAGAGAGATGTGACCTTGAGGCATAGCTGCAAGGGAATGTTTTGGCTAGCCTGCCTTGAAAGGTATTACCTCATCACTGAACACCCAACATGAGGAGGTTGCGTGCTATGAATGTAATTGGGTCACTCCATTTGGACTGGGGTGTGATTAAGCCCTTAAAAAGGCTTAGGTGTAATAATGTGTTTTATCTTAGGTTCATTTGCCTCTGGTCATGCTGCTGTAAAGGCTAGTTTTTGTATTGCTTCTAGACATGCTGTCAGTCTGTCTTCCATTCGGTTGATTTTATGCCTGACTGTTTTATGCTTCTGGGCATGCTGCCAGAAGCCCTTTTATCTTATGTGCTCTGCTGAATAAACAGCACTAAGACTTATTGCTTTGAGTCTGCAAGGCATTTTTCTCCCTGTCTAGAGCAACTGGTTACAGCTTGGCATTGCTTCCTTATTAGCACTCTTCACATGCTCGGAGGTACATACCTCACATTACCCTGACAAGATGGAACCCTGCATTTGTTCCAGCAGCCCTACTTCTATATTCCATCATAGCATTCAGCAACTGTACTAGATTTTTTTGTCTGAATAAAACATATTACATCATACTGTTCACTGGTAATCAGTAAAGATTAGAATTTTCCTTTAAAAGATAAAAACTGTACTTGTTTCTTTTGATGGATGTGGTATTTGAATTAAAAAAGATAAAGAAGCAAGCATACCCCCTGGAAAACAGCAGAAGGGCTATTAAACACACAATAAATGCTTCAAACAGTCACACAATATAGTAGGAATTCTTAATGACACCATTATGCCACTTGTCTTGTCATAACAACAGTTTGTTCTTAAACTTGCACTTTGAATACTAAGAAAAAAAAGTAATAATGGAAAAGATTTAGCCTATACTCAAACTAGAGGTAGGGGATCTCAGTAAAAAAAATTCCTATAGATTATAACTTTCCTGTTTTAAAAATGGAAGCCAAAAGAGTATGCCTTAAATTAAGTAGTGTCGGACTCTGTATAGTTCATTTGACCCTGTGTAATTCACAGACTGTATTTAACAGCCCAGAACCTGCATCAGTGCTGCATAGCTTGAAAACCCTCAGTAGAGTTATGTTTCGCATTACGCAGCCCCTAGACTGGATAGCTGCACAGAGCAACAAATGTGCATTGGAAGCCAGTGTGCATGAGTGTCACCATAAAGTTACTGTGAAATTGCATGTGCAATAATTCCACATATGGAACTGCACAAGCACCAGCCAGATACCAGCACTGTGTATAGTCCACAGAAAAGCTCTCTGCACAAATAGCACAAAATACATCTATGTCATTAAGATACTGGCCACTGTGTTGTTACACAGCTGCTTGATCCATAACACATGACAATAAGTTACAGATACACTGTTGGGAAAAACAGAGACTAGTGTCCTGAAGTAGCTACAAATAATCCATTCTTCAAAACTGAATGAATAAAAACCAGAGGCGATGAATAAAAACTAGGGTGAGGCAACTGGGGTGTGTGCCCTGGGCACCAATGCCTGGGCGGGGCGCCCTCCTGCCTGTCCCTTCCCCACGCCCACCCATCACACCCTGCTGCCAAACCGTGCCTGCCACTGCCAAACTGCACTCACCCATTGCCCCTCATGTCTGCTGCTGCCCCCTGCACCTGCTGCCATCGGGGGTCCTCCCTGGCCTAGTGCAGCAGCACTTGGGGCCAACTTTTACACTTGCCCTAGGCACGCCACTAATAAAAACTGATATTTGCCATACTTTAAAAAAAAACAAAAACAAGCAGCTACTAGGACAGCAACAATCAGTCTTTGATTTCTTCACATGATTTTGTTAAAAAACCAAAAATATGCATAGCATAAAAATGGGAAGATGAAATGAAAGTAGACTCATGGAGCTATAGTTGGGGTTTGCAGATTTCAGGCTTGTGTAATTCAATTTACTGAGATCCATCAAAGATAGCCTGATGTAAAATAGGTATATACAGCCAGCCCTTGACTCCCAGGGATTTGATTATCTGCGAGTTTCTCCAACTCCTGCCCCCCCGGCACTTCTTTTCTGGGGGGAACCTTCTCTCAGTGGCACTGATCAGGCTGTGCAACCCTTTAAAAACTTACCTCTGGTCCTACTCCCCTTCTTCCTTGGTTTGGCCAGCTAAGGATGACTTGCAGTCCACCCTCTCAGCACCACAAACTCTCTCCCAATGCCTCCCAACATTCAAAGAAGGAGATGGGCAAGTGAAAGGAAGTATTTCCCTGACCTGGTTTAGACCCTGATTGTCTGATCTCACCACACACACACACAATTTTGATATTTGTGTTTTTTCCCACGTTTGCAGGAGTCCTGTGCCCCTTGCCCTAGTGAATCTGGAAGGATGATTGTATAGGATTAAAGAATTCAGAGCTCATGTATTAGTTCTGCCTACCAGACCTGAAGGGAGTATGTTCTGTCTATACAGAAACTTGAGGTTTGTACAGCAAACTTTAGATGGAGGGGAAAGAAATAATTTTGTTGTTATTGCTAAATAACTAGGAATTAGAAATTCTTGTGTATTCACTGCAACTCACCTGTTTTCATACAGGCCACGAGACTATAGACTGGGAGAGGGCAGAATTTCACGTAAACTCCTGGAGTACCAAGCCTGCTTTCAAGGATTCCCCACATATTCATACCTTCTTTATCCATTCCCATAGATTTCCCCCCATTCTCAAGTCCGAATAGTTCTTTGAAGGTTGGATTATTGGCTTTAATCTTGAATATGCTGGGGGGTTTTTTATTCCTTCCTTTTGCCTTTGGCCAATCACCAGAGTGAAGTGTTTTGCTTTTTTTGAAACTGAATTTGGACCTTGGGTTGAAATAGTTTCCTTGCTATAAGTCATGCACAAAGTGGTGCATGGGCCTTGCGATTTTATACGCTTTCCTCATCATTCCAGGAACCCAAGATTCGTAAGAGAGACTTTGTTTGAAGATACATATAGCATATCCAAGCTTATGGTCAAAAACTGTTTCTACTAATCAGCAACGATATTGTAAATGTGCCTTAAAGAGTATGCAGAATGCCTTTACCTTTTGATCTTGCAAATGGCAACCACCATCACCCATATTAAGGCCTAACAGAACATATAAAATTATGTTCCATAAACCTGTAGTTCTTACTCTTCCCTTTTTGAAAACTAATCAATTCCACCATTTAAGAGCAGGCCCCAGGAGAGCAAAAACCTGATTCCAAATAAAGGTTAAAAAGCCTGTGTTCAACCCAAAGAAACTCCTGTTTTTTTGCAGCAGCTCCCTGACACAATATAGTCCTTATTGTTTTGATCAAGCTTTTTTTCTCCCTTTCTGCGTAGAAAAGTGTAGTGACAAATAGAACCTAATTGTAAGTGAGAAATGGGTAAAGTCTCTAGAAGTCAACATGGTAAGAGAAACAAAGGGAGCTTTCAAATTGCTTCCGCCTGCTCTTCTCCAGTTGGCCAATTGACAGAGCGAATTCTTCTCTTCTTTAAGAAATCTACCAATAAATGGAAAGGTTTGGCAGGTGAATGCTGTTGGTTATTTGAGAATATATTCTCAGGTTGAGAGGTGGAGGCCAGGATGCAAAGCAGAAGTACACTGGAAGAGTAGTACGCAGAGAAAGTAAAGCACCAGAGAGGCTGAGGCCATTTCCGCACGAGACTGTTATAGCGCTATGATTCCACTTGCAACGTCCTATGGAATCCTGGGGTTTGCAGTTTCGGGAGGGGCCAGAAACTGCAAACCCCAGGATTCCATAGGACGTTGCAAGTGGAATCATAGCGCTATAACAGTCTAGTGCGGAAGTGGCCTGAAATTGGTGTGGGTGGCCTCCATCTGAGCATAAACGTTAACCTGCGCAATTCCCAAGGGAATACCTTGCACACTTTCCTCCACCTTGGGTGGAGAAAACCCACTTTCTCCCCACCTTCCTCCACCCTGGGTGGAAAAAACAATTTGTCTCTCAAAAACGACCCCAGGGTTTTCTAGCACCCTCACTTAGCAGCTGTAATTCCAACCTCCCTCTGTGAGCTTCCTGGCTCTCCTCTGGTCCGTTGAGTCCCAGTTGTGGGGACTTACACTGACTCCACAAAAAGTGGAATACAATAATAATAAATTATTCTACATAGCATGCAATTGTGGCTGCTTAATGTCCTTAGCTGGGGTTGCTAGGGCATGACAGAAACACACACGTGATGAATACAGAAACCTTTCAGCAAGAAAAGGCCCACAACTCCTTTCCAATACTACTGGGTTCAGACCCCACCCAGTTTCTCCATACCATGCACAGTGCCACAAATTCCTGTCTAGCCCCCAACCTACCTAAGCCCCTTTCCTCTGGCTTTCCTTTGAGTCCGTCATGTCTCCCCCTCCCTTTCCTGCACCTTTTCCTCCTGCTCTGCCACATCCTTTCCGAGCTGATGCTAAAGTTTGAAACCAAGAATGAGCCTCCCGGGACCCCTCCCCCTGGGACCCCTCCCTCTCCCCTCCCCCTGGGACCCCTCCCTCTCCCCTCCCCTCCCCTCCCCCTGGGACTCCTCCCTCTCCCCTCACCCTGGGACCCCTCCCCCTGGGACCCCTCCTCCTCCCCCTGGGACCCCTCCCTCTCCCTTCCCCCTGGGACTCCTCCCTCTCCCCTCCCTCTCCCTTCCCCCTGGGACTCCTCCCTCTCCCCTCCCCCTCCCTTCCCCCTGGGACTCCTCCCTCTCCCCTCCCCTCCCCCTGGGACCCCTCCCTCTCCCCTCCCCCTCCCTTCCCCCTGGGACTCCTCCCTCTCCCCTCCCTTCCCCCTGGGACTCCTCCCTCTCCCCTCCCCCTCCCTTCCCCCTGGGACTCCTCCCTCTCCCCTCCCCTCCCCCTGGGACCCCTCCCTCTCCCCTCCCTCCCTTCCCCCTGGGACTCCTCCCTCTCCCCTCCCCTCCCCCTCCCTTCCCCCTGGGACTCCTCCCTCTCCCCTCCCCCTCCCTTCCCCCTGGGACTCCTCCCTCTCCCCTCCCTCTGGAACCCCTCTCCCTGGGACCCCTCTCCCCCTCCCCCTCCCGACTCCTCCCTCCCCCTCCCCCTCTCGCCGCCTTTTCCCGCTCCTCCAGCCACAGCGCGCCTCGCCGGGGCTTCCCATCGATTGCTCGGCGCTCGCCTCCAGCCTCTCTTTCCCCGCCCCTTGGCCGTTGCTGCCCCACCCTCGCTCGCTCGCTCGCTCGCTGTCATCGGCGCTCGGCCGGCTGCTGCTCGCGCGGAGGGCCTCAACTGCCTCCTCCCGCCCCCCGTTTCTTCTCGGGTCAGTCGGGGCGGGACTCGCTCCCCGCTCAGGTGTCAGTGCCAGTGCCGCCGCCCCCCTTCTTCCTCGGGCCTGAGGTGAGGGCAGCCCTGAGCCTCTCCTCCCTCCGCTCCGTCCCCTGGGTGACTGTGGGCTCCCTTCTGGCGCCCAGCCCCTCCCCGGAGAGGGTCCCTGCCGCGCTTGTGTGTGGGGGGGTGGGCGGGCGTGGAGCGGGGGCCTCGTGGGGCGCGGGTGATGGGTGTCTCGGTGGCAGCCTCTTCGCCCCCGACCTCCTCCCGCCGGCCTCTCCCGCCCCTTCGCTGGCACGGACGGGGCGTCGGGCTTTTGTGTCTCCTTCCCATTCACTAGCCCTCGCCAAGACCCCTGGCAGCCTCCCTCTCCTCCTCGTCCTGGGTGGGATTCGGGACCCAGGTGGGGTTTGTTTGTGCTTTGGCATTCTGGGGGTGAAGGCGCCCCACGGGGGCCGGGGGCAGGGCAGCCGCCTCATTTCCGCACTAGGCTGTTGTTGCGCTATTATTCCACTTTCAACATCCTATGGAATCCTGGGGTTTGCCGTTTAGGGAGGGGCCCTGAGGCCCCAGCCCTGAGGCTCCTCCCTCAACGGCAAGCCCCAGGATTCCATAGGATGTTGAAAGTGGAATAATCGCGCTACAGCAGCCTAGTGCGGAAATGGCCTTAGAAAGCAGTCATTCTTGGATCCCTGCGTCTCCGGCTTTCTGTAAAGACTCTGGTGGCGCCCCTTCCAAACCTAAAATATCTGTCCCCTTTCCCCCAAATGGTTATATATTATGCATTCTTAATGTATTTATAAATAGATTTGTATGTGAATGATGCATGCTGGTATCATTCAAAGCCATAGCCGTGTTAGTCTGTCTCAGCATAAAAAGATAGAAAGGAATGCTGTAGCGCTTCTGAGATTACTGTGTTTACCGGTGTATAAGAAGCACCAGCATATAAGACGCACCCCTATTTGCCAGTGTATAAGATGTACTGGTGTATAAGACACACCCCATTTTCAAGCAGTATTTTTAATGAAAACAAGTAAATCTTACACACCAGTAAATAGGGTAATTGAGAAAAAGAATTTCATAGCATAAGCTTTCATAAGCTCCAGATGCATGAAATTAAGCCTCTGTGGACTTCTTGTGGTTGCAAGGGGAATATGAATTCTAATAGAAATACAAAACATGTAGATATGGTGGCAGATGTCTCAGTGTTGGCACCAATATGATACAGATGTTTGTATGATATGCAGGTCACATGCAGTCCTCACCGCCCCACCCTTTTCATTCTTAGGATGCATTTTTGTTTATATCTTCTTTGAAACAGTCTTGTTGATATTTATAATAATATCTTTATTAGGTGAACCAAATAGGCACAAAAATTTGTGCAGGTTTTCAAGACTCACCAGATCTCATCTTCATGAAACAACAACATTATGACAAGCAAGTAGGGGCAAGTAGTGTGGATGTGTATGAGGAATGATTTGATCGCAAAGTTGTATCAGTTAGCTTGTGATATTGAGATGTTCTTGGGGGAAGCAAGTACAGACTGTCAGATAGGGCTTTTCAGGGATTTGGTTTCTGCCTGAATTGGCCCCCTTTTACTCTTTTTTCCCCTTAATCTGAGGTTAGATAAAAGTGTTGAATGTTTCCAAGGGACGGTACTTACGGTCCTGTAAGAACAGGAATGGCATCCATTCCTCTGAAGATTAAAAAAAGATAATTATTCCTTACTCCTGCATATGACATTCAGGAGTGAATAGCATCTATCAGTGTGGTATAGTAGTCTGAACATTGGACTACAACCCTGGAGACCAGGGTTTGATTCCCTGCTTGGCCATGGAAACCCACTCGGTGACTTTGGGTACGTCACACACTCTCAGTCCCAGAAAACCCCACCTTAGGGTAACCATATGTTGGGAACAACCTGAAGGCACACCATCACAACAGTACATATAAAATGCCTGTCTGTTATGCATCTGTTGACAGTAGAGGAATTCTATCTGAACAGAAAAGGGAGGTAACCTACTTTTGTTGTTGCCTGAACCTGTTTGTGTAACCTGGCAGCCTCAGCTCTCCTGATTCACATGCTGAATCAGACATGGACGCCATTCTAACCAGGCAGGCATGAAGTTGCATGAAGTGGTGGCCTACTTAGGTGATAAAATCATTTTAAATGGCAAATTGAAAGTCACATTTATTAAACTTCCTTGTGGGTCATTTCAGAAAGAAAACCAATATAGCAAGGAAAATGTTGATTAGAACTTTTCTCTCAGGTGTTCTGGAATTTTAGTCAAAGTCTCGTGCCACCTCATTTTGCTGCATGTTTAGACCATTTCCATTTGTTCAGAAATTCAAGGAGAAGCAAGGGGCAGAATTCAACTTGCTATATAATTGTAGCAACCATTTTGTGAGGGGTTGGCTAATGGCGTATGAGTATATTGGTATGATGAAAACAGTGAGTATGCAGAGATTTCTATATTGGGCACAAGGCCTCATTTCCACAGAATGCTGTGGTGATGAAAGAGGCAAAGGCGGTATGTTGGGCTGTGATGGCACTCACCGTCTGTGACAGCTATTACTTGATCTTTTTGTGTTTTTAAGTCTTGTCCTGTTATGATTTCATTAAAGTACCGTACTGAATTGGCACCTCAGCTTGATGCTTGGTTCTCTCAAAATGCATATGGATTTTAAAAAACTTTGAATTAGTCAGCTAGATTGTTTCTTACACCCTAAATATCACAATCACTAATGAGAAACAGAATCTTTATCTTATACATTCTCAGTATCAATCAAATGTAAAAATATATGGCTTGCAAATACAGAATCCTACATCTCAGCTTATAATTGCCTGTTTTGAAAAATTCAAGGCCCTGTGGATATTGTCACACTTCTGGTTTCTTGAAAATCAAATGAAATGTGTCTTGGATGGCATGAAGTAAAATTTGTTTGAGATGGTGGCTCTACAAATATGTATGAGTATTCTTTTTTTTCCCCTTAGACTTGTTCCTGTGAAATTTAGAGAATGGTAGTGAAATTCCTAGCTTGTTGCTGTAGGGCTAGAGGAAGCCATAACAGAAGTAGTAATCCAAACATAATCATGAGTATGTTGTAAGCCATGGTCACTTGTAAAAAGAGTATGTAGTGTGTAGAATATAAGAGGAATATGTTAGATGAAATAAATATTAGAAAGAATGAATTTGTGCAAACACAAACAGTGAATTGGAGATACTAGGATGGATCTAAACTTCATCATGCTTAAATCAACATTACTTAAGTTATGACTTAAATCCCACTGATTTCAACAAGTTTGCTTTAGGCATGACTGAACCTGAATCTCTCCATTTATTTATGTCCTTTCCGCTACAGTTGTAGATCTTCCCCACCCTAAAGAGTTTGTTTACCTTGTATAATCAGTTGTCTAATTGAAATTTATCAGAAGTGTTTAATATTTACTAGACAAGATTAAAGGCTTATCTCATCCTAGGCAGGGCCTTTCTTTTTGTATTTTTTCCATAGTTCTTACTTCAGATCAGTGACTTACATTGTACCATATACACATTCACCTGAAAGCAGTAAGTCCGTTGCATTGCTCGGTAAGCTTCCCTGTAGACATGTTCAGATGACACTGCCCTGAGTTCCACCAAGTGTTATGCTTATTCTACGTTAGGAAGGCTTTAAAAGAGCTGTAAAAGGGTTCCTTTTGCTGGTGATTAGTGTGTAATAATTCAGTGGTTTGGGCATAACAGCTGATTAAAGGATTAATCTGAGAAAGAGCAAACTGCTTTATCCTTTTTAAAAAACTTATATGTGGATTCTCTTTCAGGACAATATTTTGTACAAATTGCAACAGCAAAAAGCAGTTTTCTCACTGTTAGTCCAAGTTCTTAGTCATGCTACTTTATGGCATATCATTGCTTCACTGCTACTGAGGAGATCTGGAGTGTGTCACTGCCTTTGGAGCTCTTGGACCACTATGGCAACAAGCTACACCCCTCCATTTGATGACCCTGGTGAGGTGAGAGAGGGCTTTCTGTGCCCCCTGTGTCTGAAGGACTTGCAGTCATTTTATCAGCTTCAGTCCCATTATGAAGAAGAACATTCCATTGAAGACAAAGATGTGAAAGGACAACTCAAAAGTAAGAAATGCCATAGCTGTTCTGACTTTTCTGGAATAAATATAAGGCAATGCTAAATGTGTATGACTTGTTGCATATAATAATTATGTATCAGGTAATAGCAGTGCAGAAGCCACAATCTCTGTGTTGGAGTGTATAAGATTATGAGTTAGACAAACATCTTAAGCATAATGGAAAGGCAAATATCAGTTGAGCAAAGTAGAAAGTAGTCAACAAATACGACATTTATCATTTACCACTGATTGCTCTTGGTACAGCTGTTATGTCATGCTGGTTTACAGTTATAAAGTCTTTTAATGTTTCAAGGAAACAATAAATGACATTAGACTAATTTCCCTTCATTAAATTAATTTGATTAATACAGGTTAAAGATTGTAAGATTTATAAATTATAGAAATTGATTAGGCAGTTACTTACTGTACAGTATCTGACAGAAGGTGTTACGGAACAATGATTTTGTGATCTTTCTGATGCTAGCATCTACTAATGCTAGTATAAGGCTCATGTGATGTAGTAGTCTGGTGTGTTTCCATTATCAAAGTTAACAGCAAAACTATTAATACTGCATTAAAATGCAGATAATGTAGCAGCTCTAATGAACTACCCTGCTTACTATGGAAATACCACTAACAGCCATTAGGTATGGTCACTCTTATGATATTGTCAATCATCAGTTAGACATGGAGCCAAGCCACCATGCTATTATCCAAATGTCTGCATGATAATAATCTCTTACTCTAGTGTGCGTACAGGGAGCCAGTGTGGTATAGTGGCTTGAGTGCTGGATTATGACTGTGGAGCCCAGGGTCAGAGTCCCCAGTTGGCCGTGGAAAAGCACTGGAAGACCTTGGGCATATCACACTCTCTCAGCCTCAGAGGAAGGCAAAGACAACACCTTTCTGAACAAATTTTGCAAACAAATCCCCGTGGTAGGGTTGCCGTAGTTTAGAAATGACTTGAAGGCCCATGATAACAAAGTGTGCATACATGATAAAACCTAGCAGAATACACACATAGTACAACTTTCACACTAGTATGAATCACTGTGGTACAACTACCATTGGCACAGTGACTGAAATGATTCAGGGATCCCTGTTGAGGGTTTGAATCTTACCACATGTGCTGCTTGCAAGCAACCATAGTAATAAAGGCAAATATATAGGGAAGAAGGAGTGGCCATTTAGGTAGAATCCTGTTGGGACTTATGCCAGTACAACTCCTGCTACTTGATGTATTTGTGTAAAGAAGTATCCAGTGCCCTCTAAGACCTGTAGCATCATGGGCTAGCTTCAAGTTCAGAAGGCATGCAAGTGGAGCTCAATCCTCCCTCGTTGTCCACTGGACAGGATCAGCAGTCTGTCAGTTCATGTTACTGTACTGGCAGAACTTTATGCTCTGCTGGCACTGAAATGGATTTCAGTCATTAATTGTGAGCTCCTTGAGGTACAGACTTGCCATACGATTATTTCAAGAACTTGACCAGATATATTAAACACTCCTAGCTGTCAGCAAGCATACATGGGAAATCCAAGAATTTTTCATGAGAAACATTTAAATTCTTTGGAGAAACTGGCCTTGGGAATGGGAAAAAAAATGTTTTGCCAGAGACCAAGTAGAACAGGCAGTAAGGGAAAGCTGCAGCTGCATATCTACAGGGAATAAGCCCATGATTTCCCCAGCAGCTCAGTGGGAAAGAGGATGACATAGTGGAAAGGAGATGATGATTTCTCCTAGCAGCGAAATGGGAAGTTAAGGGAAATCTTTTAAGCGTTTAGCCCGCAGCAGTCATGTCAGAGAAAAACGGTAACTCTTCTGCAGCCTCCTATCTCTGACTAATATTTGAGGTTTTGTAGGCAGTAAAAGGAGCTACTGTGGTGTAGTAGTTTTGAGTGTTGCATGAAGATTCTGGAAGACCAGGGTTTGAATCCCTGTTTGGCCATGGAAACCCATTACATGACCTTGGGGAAGTCACACTCTCTCAGTGTCAGAGGAAGGCAAGAGCAAACCCCTCTGAACAAATCTTGCCAAGAAAACCTCACCTTAAGGTTACCATAAGTCAGAAACGACTTGAAAGCAAACAACAAAAAGCAGTGAAAAGAAGTACGAGGAAACTGAATGACGTATTTGAAAAATACCATAATATGCTTTTTTGCCATTTTGCTGATGGTATGCTGAGTATGGCCAAAGGCACTTTCATTTGTTTTCATGGTGGAAAGAGGTAGAATGTTAGAAGAAGGTGTAATTGTTCAAGGAGCTGACAGTAGTGCTGAAAGTGCACTTCTGATTCAGAGCTGCAAACGCAATAAGGCAATACTTGTTTTGGATTTGCTGTTATTTGTATGAACATTCAGGTTTCAGATTCTCCTGTGATGAAACTAGCGAACAAATAAGGGAAACAAAAAGCATTGGTATTAGTATGGGCTGATTGATACAAATAACTCTACTCAAAGTGTTGTATCTTTTATATCTCAGGCTTGTGGCTTAATTTCTATCTGAAATTTTTAGCCATATGACATATGTTTTCTCAAGAGATGCTGGTCTTTTAAAAATGCCACACATTAAAGGTTACGTACATTTCTGTGCCCAATGACCCAAATGTAGTCAAGCTGCTTGTAGCTCAGGAATGCTCTTGATAGTCATGGTGATTTTGATGTATTAACCTTTGATGTGTTAACTTTTGATTGCTGATGCTGTCAGATATCCAGCAATCTTGGGAACAGCCTTTAGTAGCCATACAGTTTCAACAATGAACGAAGAATAGTTCAAACTGTAAAGGTATAAAAGAAAAGTTATGTTACTTATGTTTGAAGTTTACATATTGTAAGAACATGAGAATGCATATGGTCTGATTATAAAATAGAAAATACGTAATATTAGAGTTTGATTGGCATAACACTACTTTATAGTTTGCACTGAACTGAACTATTGATGTAAATTGAAGTGAAATGAAATGATATGTGATTTTAGAGTTTAAGCATCTCAAGGTATATTATATTACAATACGATTTTGTATGTTGAAGTAACCTTTTTTTTAAGGGTAGGACTGTTATTTTGTGAGTTTTAAGTATTGCTTCTGTTTAACTTGCAACTGTTTGACTTAAATATTTGATTGTTTTGATTATTATCAATACTTGTAAAATATGGATCAAAGAACAAGGAAGAAAGAACAAGAAAGGGCTGCTGCTGCAGCCAGTGGGCCAACAACTATTTCTCAGGCAATTCTTCAGGCAACTTCATCTCAAGCAACTAGGAGGACATCTGTAGATATACCCCAGAAATCACAAGACTTTATGTTACAAATGAGGGAAGAGTTCAAAAGTATGAGAGAGGATTTACGAAGTGATATAAAGGAAACAAGGAAGGAGATGAGAGAAGATATGAAACAAGAAATAGATAGACTGGGGAAGAGACTGGAAAGCATATCAATGGATGTGACAAAGCTAAAAACAGATAATAAAGAGATAAAGCAGCAAGTAAAACAAGTAGAAAAGGAAATGACAGCGGTCAAGGAGAGACAACAAGAGGATGAAGTTCAGATCACTCTACAGGAGTTGCGATATCGGGAGAGATCATTGCGTTTGAGAGGTGTTCCAGAGACCTCTATGGAAAATTTGTTAGAGACTATGGTTCCGGCTTTGGCTGATTTCATTGACATTGACGAGGAGAAGATGGAGAGTTATATTGACAGAATTTTCAGGGTGTCCTCTAGAGTGGCGAGAGAGAGGAAACTACCCAGAGACATCATTATTATCTTTACAAGGACAATTATAAGAGATAGAGTACTTCAAAGAAGCTACGATGGACCCTTGAAAATTGAAGATAAAGACGTTAGAATTTTTAAAGACATTCCTTATCAGATCTTAAAGAAAAGACAAGAATACAAACCTTTGGCAAATCTTTTGGTTAAGCTTCAAATTAGTTATCGATGGGAGAAAATTGAGGGTTTGTCATTTACATACAGACAACGGAGATATCGGATCAATTCAGTACACAAAGCAAAAGAGATGATGGAGAGATTGAAGAATGAGCTTTCAAAAAATATTTCTGAGGTGGAAAAAAATCAGTAACAGGACCAGACTGCTAGGGAAGAGGGAAGATTGCAACCTCAACAAGAAGAAGAAGACCTTGGAGAAGGCCAGATATTGCTAGAAGAGGGAGGAGCATCGGGTGGAATCGGGGAACAGGAAGAAGGGGAATTAGAGGGAGTTCTTCAGGAGGACTAAGTCAAGTTATAAGATATAAAACATAATAAAATTGGAAAAGAAAAATGGATCTGAAGATATATTCGTGGAACATTAAGGGGTTTAACTCCGTATATAAAAGAAGACAAATTTTTCATCATCTGGAGAAGCAAAATTTGGATATAATAAGTCTTCAAGAGGTTAGAATTAAAACTCAAGATCTTAAATATGTTAGAAATCCAAAATTGGGAAGCTGCTTTGCATCTGTAATCGATAAAAAGAAGAAGGGGGTGTTAATATATGTGAATTCAAAATACGCAGCGCGTCAAATTTTCCAAGATAAAAATGGTCGATATATAGGAGTTGAAGTGATTCTGAAACAAGACAAATTTTTAATAGTGGGAATATATGCACCTAATGGGGCTAAAGGGGAATTCTTCCCCAAAATACAGCAACAGATATTGGAGTATTTAAATGAATCAGGAAACACAAATATTATTTTTGTGGGGGATTTTAACGGAGTCATCAATCCTTTAATTGATAGATCAAATCAGAAATTGGTCCCCCGAAACAATGGTAAACTTCCTAAGAGTTTTTTTAATCTGATGGACAATTTTAATTTATATGACACTTGGAGATATAAGAATGGACAACTGGAAGGATACACATTCTATTCTGATCGACATAAATCGATGTCAAGGATAGACATGATATTGGTATCTAAGCAATTATTGATGAAGATTACACAGATGGACATTTTACCGAATTTGTGTTCAGATCATAATCCAATACAAATTAAGATTCAGTTGAAAGACAGAGAAAGAACATGGAGAATGAACGATGAGATTTGGAATAAGGAGAACTATATAGAGAAAGCTAAAAGAGAGATAACAAATTACTTTGCTGAAAATATGGCACCCGAGTTGTCAATGAAAACTATCTGGGATGCAAGTAAAGCTGTTATGCGAGGAAACTTCATTAGATGGTCTGCTGAGATTAGGAAAGAGAAGAAAAAAGAGGACTTAATCTTGGAGAAGATGAAAGAGATCGAGAAACAAATGAGACAGAATCCGGCTAATCATCAGATTAGATTACAGATGAAATTATATCAAGCTGAATTAAGTCAACTTAATGCAGATGAAATAGAGCAACAGATGCAGAGAACAAAATACAAATTTTTTGAACAAGCCAACAAACCTTCAAAGTTTTTAGCCTCTTTGCTGCGTAAAAGGAGGGCAAGGAATATTATATCGGAGATTGTGATTGGAAAGAAAAAAATTACAAAAGAGGAGGACATAAAACAAGCTTTTCATAAATATTATCTTAAGCTGATGGGTAAGGCCCCAAAGTTGATAAATCAACAAGGAACTCAAGAATATTTGGAGAAAATGAATAAAATGAGGTTCAATGATGAGCAAAGATTGATATTGAATAAACCCATTTCAATGATGGAAGTGGTTGAGGCCATTCGGAATTTGAAGACTGATAAGGCTCCAGGTCCAGATGGCTTTACTGATAGATATTATAAGATACTGGAACATGAGATTTCAATACCTCTACAAAGCACAATAAATGAAATTGTAAAGGAAGGAATACCAGACACTTGGAAAGAAGCGAATGTTGTATTGATTCCCAAAGAAGGCAGAGATTTGACTGATGTGAAAAATTATAGGCCAATATCACTTTTGAATGTAGACTACAAGATTTTTGCTTCAATCCTTGCTGTTCGACTTAAAAAGGTGTTGTCCGACATTATCAATGAAGATCAAAATGGGTTTCTGCCAAAAAGATCGTTGAGGAATAATATTCGAACGGTTTTAAATATAATAGAGTATTACGAAAGACATAATGAACGGAAAATGGCAATGATATTTCTTGATGCTGAGAAAGCATTTGATATGATTAACTGGCCTTTTATGATAATGACTTGTAAACAAATGTCGGCTGGAGAGAAATTTGTCTCATGGATTGAAGCAATTTATAAACAGCAACAAGCCAGACTACTGATAAATGATGAAAGAACACAGTTGATAGAACTGAAGAGGGGGACTAGACAAGGGTGTCCATTGTCCCCTCTGCTATTTATTATGACATTGGAAATACTAAATAATGCCATTAGAGAAGACAATGACATTAAAGGAGTTCAAATTAAGAAACATCAATACAAATTGAAAGCCTTTGCAGATGATTTGGTGGTTTTTTTGGAGGACCCATGTAGAGGTATTGGAAAATTGATTAAAATAATTCAAGAGTATGGAGAGTTCTCCGGATTTAAGATAAATGTGGAAAAAACAAATTTCTTAACCAAAAATTTGAGAGAGAGAGAAGAGACGGAAATAGTACAAAAAACGGGATTCAAGAGAGGACAAAAAGTTAAATATTTGGGAATTTGGATAGCCAGAAGAAATAATGAGCTATATTCAAATAATTATGAAAAAAAATGGAAGGAGATAATTAAAGATTTGGAAAGCTGGTCTAAGTTACATCTATCAATGTTGGGAGAATTGCAGTAATCAAAATGAATGTTTTACCAAAGATGAACTTTCTGTTCCAAAACCTTCCCGTAATATTGAATAAGAAACCTTTTCTACAATGGAAGAGAGAAATATCCAAGTTTATATGGCAAGGGAAGAAACCCAGGATTAAATGGAACATTTTAACAGATCAGAAAAATAGAGGTGGTATGGGTCTACCTGATTTTCAGGTTTACTACAAGGCCACGGCTTTCATATGGATAAAAGACTGGATGGATCTACGAGATGCCAGAATGCTGGCATTGGAGGGAGCAGATCTGAGGATGGGCTAGCATGCCTATATGTTCTATGATAAAGCAAAAATAGATAAAGATTTCTCCAATCATTACATCAGGAAATCGCTTTTGAAAGTTTGGGAAGATTACAAGTCTAGAAACATTAGGCAGCTGCCCACCTGGGTCTCTCCTCAAGAAGCTTTCTTTGGAAGAAGGTCTGAATCGGAAAAATGGCTTCGATATGAGGACATAATTGAGAGGACAAAATCGAATAGTCTTCAGCTTAAATCAAGAGAAAAGTTGGAGCAGGAAGGAACAGTTTTAAACTGGTTTCCTTACAGGCAGTTAACTGAAAGGTTTCAGATGGACTTAAAGACATATGGAATTGAAATAAAGGAGAAGGTTGGAGTGATAAAACGACTTTTTGAAAACCCTCCCCACTTACTAGCCCAGATCACTCAGGAAATATTGCACCAGGAGAAGTATGAAGAAACGGTTAAAGCAGTAATGATCTCTTGGGCACAGAATATGGGTCATACAATTCAACTGGACTCTTGGGAGCAAAGTTGGAAAAAGACAAACAAATTTACGGTTGCCCAGAATTTAAAAGAGAACTATTATAAAATGTTTTATAGATGGTATTTGACACCAGATAAATTACAAAAGATTTACAATTCAGGTACTGGGCTTTGTTGGAAATGTTTAAAAGAGGTGGGTACGATATATCATATGTGGTAGACATGCCCAAAGGTCAAGAGATATTGGACTGAGATACATAAGAGGATTTGCGAAATAATGAAGCTACAATTTCCTATGACTCCTGAAATGTATTTGTTAAATATGACAGATTTAGTAGACGGTATGAATATAAAGAAATATTGGAGAATATTATTATATATGATAACAACAGCACGTATTGAATATGCTAAGGTATGGAAAACACAGCAAATACCTACAATAGAACAATGGTGGGGAACCTTTATTGAAAATAAAAACGCTGACATAGTCTCTCAAAGACTGAAAGGGAAATCAGATGATGAAATTCAGAAAGAATGGCAAATTGTAGGTGATTGCTGGGTGACCTGTGATAGAAGTCTATAATTCATGGTAATATGTGGAAAAATTTCATTGTGATGATTACGGCAGATATCATGAAGCAGGAATATGGTAATGGAAATGCTATGTACTAACGTGTAAAATGGCTGAAAAATGCAGTACAATGATATAACAATGTTAAGAGATTTTGGAAATGAAGTCTAGATCAGTTTGGAAGATCCAAGAAATAATTCATGTGAAATAGCAATAATACTATTGTTGTTTTAATTGTGAAACTTTAATAAAATGATATTGAAAAAAAAAGAAAAGTTATGTGTTTAAGGGCTAATTATTAGGCACTTTTTCTGTTTAAAATAGCCAAATGTTCTGCAGTCAATTCACAGTGAACTGCCAAAAGCAACTGATTTGTGAGAGGTGTTAATTTTCTTCACTTGTTACAAGTTGTTTCCCAGCTCTCTGAAGACTGTTAAATGCGTCATTGTTCTGCCTTAAAAATGCTTTCATCTTCTGCTTTGTCCGGTGTTCTGTTTCACATACTGCCTCCCAAATTAAGTCTGATTCAGGGTACAAAATATTCCCATGAGCTGCCAATAATTGGACTGATTTGGCTGACTGGCACATTTGTATTCCCACCAGCTTGAGCCAAGTAGGAGTAGTTTATCGGGCTTGTTTTCTGATTTGAAGCACTTACGTAGTTCTTCTCATCTTCAGAACTTCTTGAAAACTTCTTTTTAATACTCACACTGTTCCTATGAGTAGGTGACAAAACAGTCCAGTTGTTTGACAGATTGAGGAGGTGGCAGATAGAATGGTCATGTGTATTGTCCAGGGTCTTATGGACAGATAAAGAAGTTCAGGAGAAGATTAGCATATATGTTTAAATAAGTGTGTGTGTGATATGTACCAATTGTTCTTTCAGATCTTGTTCAAAAAGCTAAAAAAGCAAAGAATAAATTGTTGAAACGAGATGATGACCGAACTGATGGGGGACCTCAGGAGAGATATGAATCTTACAGCTATGGTGGAGTGGATCCATACATGTGGGAGCCCCAAGAATTAGGTAAACAATAAGAATCTCCCTTTAAATATTTTGCTGCTTAGGGTGAAAGTGCATAGAATATACAGGTCTGTCTTGCAGTTGAAGGGAATGGTTGGGGCACTCAGAAGAAACAGCTGAGGGACTACCTTTGCTGCACCCAAGCACTGGCAGCCTCATGGTGTCTGGGTATAGAGCCAGCCCAAGTACTGATCTGTGGCAGAGTCTGTGTGTATAACAACATAGGGATTCCGAGCATAAACAAGCCTTTGAATGGAACAGAATATTTAAACATTAGGACCACAGTTTAGCATAAAGTTATGCACATGGTTCATTGGACTTAAGCTTGCTTGCTTTTTTCTTATGTGTACTTCATTAGCTTTTCACAGATGTAATGTCGAAATAATGTGAAGGTCTTTGCTGAAGGAAGTGAATTGGCCTCCCTCATGAATTTGCTTTAGACAGGCACTTAACACTGTCTTTGGTGGTTGGTATTTTATCTCAATCTGATGCTTATCTTTCATTGTAACTCGTGAACTGTATATTTATTGTTGTGCTCCTGTGTTTATTGTTTTATGAAGAGATATTTTTCATTGTATATAACGCCAGGGACCTGCTTGTTGGAGGGTGAAAATTGTACATATATAAGACAGAATGATATGTAGATTATTGTAAGGGGTGCCATGAGCAAGGAGCTTAGACATGTCCATGGCATTATTGCCTATTGGACTTCTGTCCACATTGCACTGCAATAGCAGAACCACTTTAAGGTGGTAGGGTTTGTATTGAGAGTTGTATACCTTCAATGAATGTTTAATATCAGTTTCAGAATTCTGATTTCAGTTCAGACTCTGATAATAAACTGTATTCTGTTTGTATGTATGTGCCTTCAAGTTGCCTATTGACTTATGAAGAGCCCATGAATTTCATAGGCTTTTCTTAGCCAAGGAATACTCAGAGATGGTTTTGCCAGTTCCGTCCTCTGACATGTAGCCTATACCACCTAGTATTAATTGGTGTCTCCCATCCAGGTACTAACCAGGACTGACCCTGCTTAGCTTCCAAGATCAGCTGGGATCTGGTGCATTTAGGGTATTTAGGCACACTGTATTCTACAGCACCTGAAGATTGTTTGCTGCAGTAAAGAGGCTTTGGCTAGTAATTGAGAGATTAAGGCTGAAGTGCTATACCCGCTTACTTGTGATGGAAGCCCATGGAAATCAAGTCTGCTTATTTCTGACCACATGTGGAGGATTGTTCTGCAAAGAGAGAATGCAGCAGATTGTCAATGAAAATGCTGATGCTGTTCAGAAATAATATCATTTTATCAACAGGCTCACTGCCCCAACTGTTTTTTCAATAAAGACCATGGCAGGATGCAGCAACATGTGTGCAGAACAGTATTATGAAAATGTGTGATATCATTCACTCTTCTAATGTTAAATTTCAGCCTGAGCAGCAGCTGAGAGTAAGAGAGAAAAAAGAACAGTCAATTGACTTTTAATTGAAAGTGTAAGGTTGAGTGACTCTAGCAAGTTCCCTTACTGGTTGTTTCTTACCAGGTGCTACAAGGAGTCACCTTTCTGATTTTAAGAAGCACAGAGCGGCCAGAATTGATCACTATGTGGTGGAAGTAAATAAATTAATAATCAGATTAGAAAAGGTAAATTGGTTACTCTTTGATCCCCCCCCATTCTTGTAAGCCCTATTTGCATGATATTGTATGTGCAGTGCTGCTTCTGATGTGTATTATTACACTATTTGCTAAATTATAATTTTGCTGGGTGGTGCTTTCTCTTCTTAGTGTATTTTTAATTGTTCTTCTTCGTGGTCTCTGTGCCTTCATACACTAGGAGCTTTAGCGCCTGCGCGGTAGCGTTCGGAAACTTCTAGAGCTTGTTCGCTTGGCGGGAACCCCTCCCCCACGCCGGTACTGCGCATGCTCCTCCCGCCGAGCAACGGTCTCTCCTCAGTTCTTTCTCGTCCGCCGCCGCGTACGGAAGGTTCTTTAGTTTGTTCCTCTCACGTCGTGCTTGGCTTGCTGTTTTTTCACGGTTTTACGGACTTTCGGACTGTCTTTGACCTCTCTTTCGGACTCCCCCTTCGGCTTTCGTCTTTTTTGGATTTCGGAGTTTGGCGTTTCTTCGTCTTATGTCCGCGCTCTTTAAGAAGTGCGTGTCCTGCGGCCGCAAGGTTGCCCTCAACGACGGCCATAAGGAGTGTCTCTTCTGTTTGGGCGAGTCCCACAATATCCGGACTTGCCAAATTTGTAGGGATTTTACTCCCCAAACTCTTCGCAACCGCTCCGCGAGACTCAAATCTTTTTGTTGGGAGCAGTCTCTGCGGGCGATAGACGAGACCTCCACTTCCAAGATGGCCGACAAGAAGACGACCACGCCATCGACGGTATCGGCGGCTGCCGTTCCGTCCACCTCGTCGGTATCGGGCTCGGTACCGGCGAAACGCCGATCTCGGCGTTACCGAGGATCCCGAAGCTGTCGGCGGCTGCCAAGTCAGCTAAAGGATCCTCGACGGCGAGGAAGGCTGAGGCTCCCCTTACGGAGACGCCTGCAAAAAAGCGCCCTGCTCCGGACGGAGGCAAGGGCAAGGAGAAGGAGAAGAAGAAGAAGAAGAAGGAAAAGAAGCGCTCCCCGGCTGGGGACGCTCAACCTCCTACTCCTCCTCCTACTCAGCAGCCTTCCAAAGGGCGAGGCGAGTCCGTCGACCTCTCGGAGGATGAGATCGAGGACGTTCCCCAACAGCGCCCGGACTCGCCTGGGGGCAGACCCTCCAACCCTGGTGGAGGAGCGCCACCGCCCTCTTAGCCGTCGCAGGTCGGCCGACCTCAGCGAGAGAGCCCTCTGCTTCTCCGGAGCGGCGTTCGACCTCCTTCAGGTCCCAGTCCCGCTCTTCCGAGCGTCCGGTGGCCTCGCCGCCTCCGAGGGAGAAAAGAGAGGAACAACCTCGCTCGTCTGCCTCCAGATACACCTCGGCGTCCTACGTGGCCAGGTACGCGAGGGAATCTGAGTGGAGAGAGCGCCCGGCCTCCTATCGGTCGCATTCGCCATCGTACCGGGATCGGTACCATCGTGGCCCAAGTCGCTGGGAGACCTTCCGGAGGTCCCGGTCACCTCGTCAACAGCGCGAATCGCGCTCGCCTAGAGGGGACGAGGCTCGGTACCGTCGACGCCGAAGCCGATCTCCGTCGGACCGCCGCTCCTTCAGCCGCTCTCCCTCCCCTCGATATCATAGGGCGAGGGAGCCTTCACCACGGTATCGGGCGATATCGCCACCTCCTAGGGTCACGGCAACGGCGACGCGCCCTACGGAGTCGGTGGTGACTGAGCGGGCTACGACGACGTCAGCCTGCCAGACTACCCCGGTCACCACCAAGAGGGTGAAGTCCGTGGTCAGCCATCCCAAGCGGGACGCTGCTGCTACCACCGCCCCGGCTGCGGAGAAGCCTAGGAAGGCAACACCTGCGGCGACTACGAAGGAGCCGGAGAGCGAGCGGCGAGAGGACTCACCGAGCTCGGAGTCGTACGACTCGAGTGCGGAGTCTGAGGTGTCTGAGGCGGCCTCCTAGGAGTCTCCTCCGTTGGGATTCGGGGACCCGATCCCAGATTCTGCTCCAGAGGACGTCCACCAGTTCTCTGCGATGCTGCTCCGCATGGC
The DNA here is from genome assembly GCA_948474755.1 of Ctenosaura bakeri. Classification (NCBI taxonomy): domain Eukaryota; kingdom Metazoa; phylum Chordata; class Lepidosauria; order Squamata; family Iguanidae; genus Ctenosaura; species Ctenosaura bakeri. The sequence continues at coordinate 199,890 of CAOLHI010002196.1, forward strand.
CACTACCCTCGGCCTTAAGATCGCCGATGCGGAGCCGGAGGATGACGATCCAGCCTTCTCCGTTTTCGGGAGAAGCGACCTTCCACGGCCCCGCTGCCTCTCCTGCCCCGGGTATCCAGACTGGTGAAGGCCGCCTGGGATAGACCGGCCTCGGCTTCAGCCGATACCGCAGCGGTTAGAACACCTCTACAGGGTGCAGAAGGATAACGCCGGTTATCTATTTAATCACCCTGCACCGAACTCTGTGGTCGTCGAGTCCGCGCAGACGAAAGGCTCCGGCAGGCAACACACCACCCCGCCGGACAAAGAGCAGGGGTTGGACGCCTACGCAAGGAGGTTCTATTCGGCTGCCTCCTTGCAGATCAGGCTGTCCAACACTCAGGCTTGCCTCGCGGCATACCTGAAGAAGGTGCTCGATCGCCTGCAACCAGCGATGGAAGCGGTACCGGAGGACATCCGCCAAGCCTCCTCCGTGATCTTCAATGAGGCTATCTCCATCGCTCGGCACCAGATGGCCTCCTCCCGGCACGCAGGGGAGATGCCTCCCGGGTCATGGCGGGATCCGTCGGCCTCCGCCGCCATGCTTGGCTTCGACCGGCCGACATCCAGGGGACACCAGAAGGGGGATTGAAGATCTCCCCTTCGACGGTGAAGGCCTATTCAATTCGTCCACAGACGAAGCTTTGGACAATCTCGTCAAGGCGAGACTGACCGCAAAAAAGATTGGGCTGCAGCCGGCCACGCAGACCCGCAGGGCCTCCACCTTCCGACCATCCTGGCGACGATCTTCCACCTCGTCGTTCCAGCTTTCGGCCCAGTCTGGACAGTCGAGACCCGTCCCCCGGCTCATCGGCCAGACGCACGATTAGGCGGCGCCCGCCTTCGTCGAAGAAGTCCTCCTCCGAGACAAAGTCTCGGTTTTGACGTGTCTGGCAGGACCCACCAATACCACTCTTCAGCCTACCATCAGCGCTCGGAGACCGACCGACTCTCGCTCGACACCTAGCGGAGTGGCAGTATGTCACTACGGACTCTTGGGTACTTTCCATCGTCCGTCTTGGCTACGCCATCGAGTTTCTCGATATTCCTCCTCGCGGCGTTTATTACTCCACGCCGTCGAGTCCGGCCCTCCTGGAAGAGATACAATCCCTCCTCCAGAAAGGGGCGATCGACGGCTCCCGCAAGAGGCCAAGACCACCGGCTTCTTCTCCAGGTACTTCACGGTACCAAAAGCCGACGGTACCCTCCGGCCGATCCTAGACCTCAGAGGGGTGAACTACTACATCCGCCCCAAAAGGTTCAAGATGGTCACGATACCGTCGATCCTACCCTTCCTACATCGAGGGGACTGGTTCGCCTCCATCGATCTCCGAGACGCATACTTCCATATCGCCATTCGCCCGCAGCACAGACGGTACCTCCGCTTCGCAGTCGACGACACCTGTTACCAGTACAAGGTGCTGCCGTTCGGACTCTCGACTGCCCCAAGGGTCTTCACCAAGTGCATGGCCCCGGTGGTATCCTACCTGCGGACGAAGGGCGCTTCCGTCTTCCCCTACCTCGACGATTGGCTGTTGGTGCGTCCTGCAAACAAGATTTTACCATGACGTCCACGTGACGTTGTCACTCCTGACCCGCCTTGGTCTACGAGTGAATCCGAAGAAGTCCCACCTCGAGCCGGCGAGGGTCTTGGACTTCATCGGGGCGACGCTCGACTCGACCTCCGCCAGGGCGTACCTACCAGACTCTCGAGCACAAACCTTGATCCGGGCCGCCGCTCACGCTCGTACGGCCCCGACGTTATTCCGAGAAGCGTCCAGCAGCTCTTGGGCTACATGGCTGCGACGACCGCTGTGACATATCTCGCCAGGCTGAGAGCAAGACCTCTTCAACACTGGTTCGTCCGCATATTCGACCCCCTGCGAGACGAACAGACACTCCGACTGCAGCTGCCGGGAGACGTCCGCTCATCCCTCCGATGGTGGCAGTCGCGACGCAATCTCATGTCAGGGATGCCTTTCCAACAGCCGACACCGAAGGTGACGGTAACGACCGACGCCTCCCTGTATGGATGGGGTGCCCACTGCGGCGATCTCAGAGTCCGCGACAGATGGACCGACGACGAGACCGCTCTCCATATCAACGCGCTGGAGCTGCTCGCCGTCTGGAAAGCCCTACGGGCGTTCCGCCATGCCGTGGCGGGGCGCACGGTCCTGATTCTGACGGACAACACCACCGCCGTCTGCTACATCAACAGACAAGGTGGGACTCATTCCACGACCTGCTCGACATCGCGCTCGGCCTGTGGGAATGGTGCATTCGCCTGCACACGCATCCCGTGGCGGTTCACCTGGCCGGGCAGGGAAAACCACGGCAGATGCCCTCAGCAGAGACACCTCATCCCATCACGAATGGTCTCTCTCCCGGGGAGGCGTTCGAGCTTTATTCGGGACCGCTGGGGCGAACCATCGATCGACCTCTTCGCGACCAGGGAAAACGCGAAGTGTCGCCGATTCTGTTCCAGAGCGGGCCACGATCGTGCCTCCATCGGGGACGCTTTCCAGTTTCCGTGGACCGGGGAACTCCTCTACGCGTTCCCGCCGTTCCCGCTGCTCGGCCGGACGATATCGAAGATCCTCGCCGACCGAGCCGACGCGATCCTGGTAGCCCCGTACTGGCCGAGGCAACATTGGTTCGCACCCCTGCTACGAGCCGTGCGAGACGACCTGCTCCGGTTGCCACCGACACCGGACCTGCTCTCCCACTCCGGCGGCCGAGTCCTCCATCCGGACCTGCCACGCCTGGCCCTCCATGCCTGGAGGATATCGCACTAGACGATCCCGTGCTCGGTACCGTCCTCGTTTGCCCGGGCCCGGAAGGAATCCACCCATCGCAACTATCAATACAAGTGGCGACGCTTCCTGACCTTCGCTAACGAGAGGAGTGAGCCGGTATCGCCCGCGGGGCTCTCGACCGTCCTGCACTTCCTCCTGCACCTCCGGCAACAGGGCCTGGCGTTTCCATCCCTGAAGGTGTATCTCTCCGCGATCGTGGCATACCAACCGCCACGATCTGCTGCCTCGGCCTTCTTCAGGAACGATACCGTTAAGCGGTTCCTGAAGGGACTTCACCATCTCTACCCGCCGGTATCGCCGCCGCTACCGCCGTGGTCCCTCTCGCTGGTGCTCTCGCAGTTGACGAAGCCGCCCTTCGAGCCGATGGCGACCTCGGATGACAGGCTCCTGACAATGAAAACCGCCTTCCTGGTAGCGGTGACCTCAGCGAGGCGAGCGGGTGAGATCACAGCTCTTCGTTCCGATGAGCCCTTCATGGTCTTCCACAGGGACAAGGTGGTCCTGAGACCTGACATCTCGTTCCTGCCAAAGGTGGTGTCCAGTTTCCCCTCTCAACCAGGACATCATCCTGCCTGCCTTCTTCCCGAACCCGACGACACCGTTGGAGCGGTCCCTCCACTCCCCGGACGTGCGTCGGGCATTGGCTTTCTACAAGGACAGGACTGCTTCCTTCCGACAGACGCCGCATCTCTTTGTTTGCTATGGGCGACGTCGGAGGGGCCTAAAAGTGTCCACCCAGCGCTTCTCCAAGTGGGTGGTAGGACTATGAACTGGCGTATGAGCTCGCGAGGAAGCCTCCGCCAGTCCTGCTTCGAGCCCACTCCACCAGAGCTGTGGCTACTTCTGCGGCCCTCCTGCGAGGAGTTGACCTGCATGAACTCTGCCGTGTGGCGACCTGGTCCCAACCATCGACCTTCGTGCGCCACTACAGGCTCGACTGCCGGTCGCGCAGAGATGCCCGGTTTGGACGTGAGGTGTTGGCTTCCGTGCTGTAGGACCTGACCCGCCGTCCGACCGGTAAGCTACACAGTCTCCTAGTGTATGAAGGCACAGAGACCACGAAGAAGAAGAACAGGTTGCTTACCTGTAACTGTGGTTCTTCGAGTGGTCATCTGTGCCATCATACCCCCCGGCCCTTCCTCCCCTCTTTCTCAGGTCCCTGTAGGTTCTACGGCGGACGACAGAACTGAGGAGAGACCGTTGCTCGGCGGGAGGAGCATGCGCAGTACCGGCGTGGGGGAGGGGTTCCCGCCAAGCGAACAAGCTCTAGAAGTTTCCGAACGCTACCGCGCAGGCGCTAAAGCTCCTAGTGTATGATGGCACAGATGACCACTCGAAGAACCACAGTTACAGGTAAGCAACCTGTTCTTTTATTAATTGTATCTCTCTTGTTTTACTTTATGATTTGGCTACATTGAGTGCCACACTTTAGAATGAAGTAGGCTTTAAATCCAATGAATAAATGCAGTCTTCTTTATGGTGTAAGACACAGAACAGCCTGCTCTGTTTGATGTTTTTTTCTTAAACTTTCCTGTCAACCAAAAAATGTAATAAATTCAGAGTGGTGCAAAGCATCCAGTCTCTATCTTCTGGTCCAAAGATTGCCCAGTCAGGAATTTAATAGAGGCTGGAATAATAAAACTTCTCTGAAATTTGTTTTCTTCTCCCTATTCATTGCTGTATTTTTGTATTGTATTAACTTACATGTACATTGGTGAGAGAGAGAGATGCTTCAGGACATGCATCTGACTTTAATTATGATAAATAAAGTAAAAACAGAGCTTGAAAAGTTACTTTTTAAAAATAAGTCATGTTAAAAATAACTCACAATGTTTGAAAAGTAATTTGTTGCTGTTACTTTGTTACAACATGGCTCGTTATACTTGATACTTTTTTGGTTGTTTTCCTGTTGTTGTTTTTTTAAGCACCTTGTAATTGATCAGAGAATATTGGTAGCTGAAAAAAATCCTGTAAAGTGCCTTTAAAAGTGACTAGGAAACATTATTTTTACACAAACCAGGTGCTATTGTTCTGATTGTTGTATTGGTTTTGAAGTGCAGTTTGGTTAAATCCTCACTAAAATCCTTACAAAAAAGAGGCTAACTTATTGCAGTTGTGTAACTTGTAACTCATTACTTCTAAGCTCTGACAGAATCAAGTGGTGGTGGTGGTGATGATACTTTTTTAAAAAAAGCAGATAGTAAATACAACAGTGCTTTCAAGTGCTGTGCTGACCTCCTTTAGAATTTCTTTAGTGGAAATCTAACTCTTCTGGGTCTAACTCCTCTGGTTATCCTCTTTCATCAGCTTACATCCTTTGACAGAACCAATACTGATTCTGCAAAAATAAGAGGTATGTGCAAGCATGTTTGATCTCTGCTGAACTTTCCTGCCATGGATTTCATTGGTGATGTTTGATGGATTTTCCTCTCTTGTTATAGCAATTGAGAAATCTGTTGTGCCTTGGGTTAATGATCAAGATGTGCCATTTTTCCAGATTGTGGTAACAAGTTCAGCATACGGAACAGACGTCACCACTGCCGTCTCTGTGGCTCCATCATGTGTAAGAAGTGTTGGAACTAGTCAGCCTTCCCTTTGCAAGTGAGTAATTATTTAGCATAAATGTCCTAAATGCATGTTTCTGATATTTGTTAACTTATGGCTTAACGCTATTAACACTCGGTTCTGGTTTTCCCCTGTAGTGAAAACGAGCCCCTGTTTATTAATTTCTTTTTAATTTCTCTAGTCCAGTATCCCAGAACCTCAGCCATTAAAAAATATGCTACTATATTTTCACATACGTTTCTTCCATTATTACTCTGTATATCCTCAGTAGTTCATATTACATCCTTCTAATGAGATGTACTATAATTTAAATAAGGATTAGATGGAAAGTCATATGGAGAATTAAATGTATACATTCTTCCTTTTTTAAAAAAAACACCTAGGTGATTAATTTAGGGGACTCAGTTTTTACAATAAAGCTAAAAGAGGATGAGCTGGTAGTTGAGTGATGGCTATTCATTGAACAATGCCTACCTAAAAGGTATCCTATGATAGTTCCTGCTTTCATGTCCCCAGCAATCCATGGCAGACACTCCTTGGTAGCATGCATATTCTTGGCAAAAAGGGAAAAGGAAACAAATGGGGGATCTAATCCATTTTTGCTCAGCCCCATTACTCTGGTTGGAGGTAGGCCTTAAATCTATTATTACTTAGCTGACTATGAGCAGTAGCTGTGGGAAAGAAAAGTCACTTTTGCATCATTATCCACATGGACCTGTTGCTTGGCTAAGGTCTTCATTGGAGGTGCTCCTTTGGGTATATCTTGCTCTCTGAAATATTCCTGGCCTAAAAATGGCCTTTTCATTAGTAGTACCCAGTTTTTGAATTTTTTTCTTTATGCATGGATGCTTGGAGCCATTATTACTATCTTAATAGTTCCTTAATTAATCATTTATTAATTTTGTCTGCATTTGCTACTTCTGGCTGCTATTTAATAATTATACCCCTATACCATTTTTTAAATGAGTATGTAGTGGATAGTATAATCCACCCTTTTTCCTCATTATCCCTGAAGATATTCATGGAAAGAGAAGGCTTTAAAAAAAACAATTAATAAAACAGGGTTCCTGTTGGAAGGGGAGGGGGCTCAAAGAGGAGGGTGCTTGCTTTACATCCTTGATATTTACTGATATGAAGTCCAGAGGCCTGCTACATTACTGGTATCCTAGGCCTTGGGGCTTTTGCCATCTGTTAATAGTAAGTTATCTCAGCCATGTTGCACAGAAGCCTAAGGCAGAATAGGTGGGGAATTGGCCTAGCTGTATGCTTTCTAACAGCCACTCTATAGACTATTACTGTTCCCATTTTATGAGGAGTAACAAGTTGAGTTGATCCAAATTTTTGAACTCATTTTCAAGACCAATGTTCTGTCCATTGGACCATTGCTTCATGGCCATTGTTTTATTGGTGTATTGGTGTACCCTTCCAGACAAACTCACCACTGCCAGCAAGGAGGTCTTGGCCTCTCATACAAGCCCAAACTGCTCCCCCAACAGCATTCAAGGCTCACGCCGGGGCAGCATCAGTAGCGTAAGCAGTGTGAGCTCTGTTTTGGATGAGAAGGATGATGATCGCATCCGTTGTTGTCGACATTGTAAAGACACCTTGTTGAAAAGAGAGCAACAGATTGATGAGAGAGAATACACCCCAGACATCGTGAAACTCTATGAGGTAAATTGACACTTCTTTATGGGGACTGGGAGTAAAGTGAGATTAGTTTATTAGCAATAGTTTACGGAGTTTGGTATTATAAGAGAAGTAGTACTTAATAAACTAGATATTGATGAGATAAAAACCAAGAGATTTGGAATATGCACTGTCAACATGAGTTCGTTCAGAAGCTGTGTTAATGATTTGTAAAACAGCCTGTTCAGCCTGGATTGCTTTGGAGACCACCCAGGTGGACCTGAGTCTAAACCAGAATCTTGTTTTGGAAAAAATTCATGACTTCGTGGAGTTTTTTTTTTAAAAAAAGAACTGCTCCTAATTTCTGTATTTCTTGGCAGTACAGGGTAGGATCTGCAGACATCATTGACTATTCTATGGAGATTTCAGCCAAATTTCAGATAAATATGTGCGGAGGTGTGTGCAGGAACAGGCATTCCACTGGTGTGGAAAAATGTCCTGGCTTGAGAGTCTGTTATTATCACCTCCTCTGAACTATAGGGGCTATATCCTTTTATTGCCAGCAGATATGCAACTCCTGTTACTTGTACCCAAATCCATCAGTTTTATTGGGAAACATGGTACATGGGATGCATGTACTCTGTTGCCCAGTAGAATTGCACTGGCTGCTTATACCAGAAATGCAGAATGAAACTTTTCACTTTGCTAGATCTCAGATCCATATATGATCCAGGCCAAATGAAACTAATTAAATGATGATCATAAACTGATAAAAACATTCTGATTGCCAGTAGCTGCGGTTAGTTCTGTAATCCACAGAGATGAGGTCATATACTGATAGTATTATGCTAACTGCTTGAGGAAACTTAACTTGCTCTTTCATCTCAAATGCTTTTCTCACTCACTTCAGAAAGCAGGGCTTAACAAATTAGATGTGTATATATTTTTCTATGCGGGAGAGTACTCTCACCCACTGTTTCAGACCTGCATAGCCTAGGAGCATGATGTGGGGGATGAGCTGCAGCTTTCTTAATTTTTCAGCTTATATTCTCTTTTTCATTGACTTACCACATAAGATTTAGTCAGGAGAGGCAGACAGCCACTTCAAGAAAGAGGACAGCCTGAGGAGATTCAGATTGGACCATGGGCTCCACAGCATTCTGTATTTAAGCAGGAATGTTTAAGAATGTCTGCACTCTTGCCAGACTTCTCAGCTCATAGTACTTTTGCATAGTTGAGAGATTTACAGGTAAATCTCCTCAGCTTGTCAACCAATCCAAGATATTCCATGTTAGATTTTATACTCAGTTAAAATAAACTGACCTGGATTGCTGGAATGAAAAGTCTCTGATTGTACTGGGAGTTGACAGCAAATATTCTGGAATAAATAGAAAATGTACAGATCTCCAAAATAAAATCAGAAAGAATAGGAATGAAATCTTATTTTCTGGTCTTTTGAATCAATTTGGATGGATCTGGGAAGGTGGGTTATTTACCTCCCCCTAGGCAAAGAGCATGGGACAATCTGAGCAGAGACAGGCAGTTCTCTCTCAACTGAGATCTTTTCTATCATTTTCCTCTTAAAGCCAGTAGGAAAAGAGGAGCCGTTCTCTTCTGTTTAGGAATCTTTCTCTCTCCCCAAGCCCTATGAGGCAAAGTAGAGAAATGCTTTGAAGTACTCATAATTTCCTGTGCTTGATATTACAAAAGAAAGTTTATGGCAAAGACTTGAGATGTGTAGGACATTGAGGGTATATACATGGACGTTTTGTTGAATGTGACAGAAAAAAAGAACTGATATGGATCTTTTCCTGAGTTATTAAAAATCTCCACCTAATCATCGATAGGCTTTGCCCATTCTCAGTGCCTAGCTAACAGAGGTTCTGTTGCCTCAGCTATCTTCAGAATACTGTGGCCCCTCCACTTCCGTGATGGTTCAGGGCACAGAACCCTTGTGAAAGTGCAAAATCCATGAATAACTCCCCTGTTGCAATGGCACTCCCATTCCCTTGTGGGGCTCCCCCCTCCCATTCCTTTGCCTTTTGCCTGGTTTGTGCACCTTCCTTCTCTGTGCCAGGGCCAAAGACAAGGGATGGGAAGAAGAGCTCTGGGGAGAAGGAGGGTGCACATGTGCCTTCCTCTGCACTCCCTTGCCCCTTTCCCAGGAGTGCTTGCCTTCCTTCTCCATGCCTGGCAAAACACAAGGGAATGGGAGGAGGAGAATGGGGCAGGGTGAGGCATGCACATGCCTTGTGAATAATCAAATTCGGAAAGGTCAAACCCACAAATGAGGATTGTAAACATATGTCCTGTGGTTAACTGTAGAGCTGCCTCTTCTCTTTTTCTTCTTTCTGTCAAGTTGGATTTATGCTGGTCTCTTCCAGTGTTGTTCCAGGGTGAGGCATTGCAGCAAATTGTTTTTCCATAGAACTTTTTTTGCACAAAGTTGCAAAAATACCACCTGGAATGGTTGTAGCACTTCTTTACATTATCCAGTTCTAAGTCCCTAGTATGTTGCTGCATGCATTCTTCATATGATCTTAGCATGGGTACACAGGCTAAATTAATCCTTCCCTTCCTGCTCCTCTGTTAAGAATCTGGAGAAAAATAGTTATCTTTTTTGGGTGGGAGTGGAAGGGATCTAATGGTGGGTAGCTTTATCTCCCTCAGTAGTTTGGTAGTCTAGCAAATAACCTCCGTTCAGAAGACTAGGGCAATAAGAACCCAAGGTGCTTTTGACTAGCCTGTCCCATTCCTCCACTGCAAGAAAACAGCATTTGACTTACTGTGATGTTCATTTTCTCCAGTGAATGGAGGTATTCTATCCACTATAGATTGGTCTATTCTTTTTTAAAATGGCAGTTTCATTTAGAATTTTACACCCTGGAGATGTTCCATACCATTTCATAGATATTTTACTTCCTAACAGTCTGTCCTTTTTGTTCAATTTAAAGTTTCTGCATGAGCAGAGAGTTTAGTAAGTTTCTATTTAACACTGTCCTTTTGATGCAGTGTTGGGGGGGGGATCCTTCTCACAGGGCACCATATATAGTTGATTTGCATAAGCTCTGCCTGTGGGAGCAAGTGGGAAGAGCAGCCCTTTTGAGTATATCTACCGTTCATTGTAGGAAGGGAATGTACCTTGGTAAATCCCAGGTTCAGTTCATTCTCTGAGGCCCTGGTGTCTCTAGGAACCTTAGTTAAAGATCTTGCTCCTCTAGATAGCCAGCTTGGCAACCAATACCAAATTTTAAGTTGTTATTCAAGGAGGAGAGAAAAAATGGAATGCATATGAAATATTTTTGTGTCTGAATTGTTGCTGTGAATAATTAAATTTTAATCTATTGATTTTATTGATCAAACAAGAAACTCCGACTTTGCATGGAAAAAGTTGATCAGAAGGCCCCGGAATACATAAAGATGGCAGAATCCTTAAAGTAAGCCTGTTCACTTGCACTCTTTAATACATATGTTAGTATGTAATATTCAGAAAAGAAGATAGTTGAGTCTCTGTAGAGGAATCATTAAAGCTAGCATAACTAGACAATAATGAAAACAGCTAGGTAATTTTTGTATTCACAATCAGTACTTAGTGACAGTTTTGACACTATTGCCATGATTGAAACTGGTCCCCCAACCTATTTTATCAGACATCAGCTGCACAGGGAGAAGTAGGGCTTTTCTGGTGAAGATCAAAGCATGGTTGAATGATATTTCTGTCAGGTTTTGAAGGGTCGGGCCAGGAGAGGTTTACTTAGTAAAGTGCTTAGTTAGATATAAGCTGATACAGGATTCCAGCTGTCATCTTGCAGTATCTTAAAGATTAACATATTTATCTTTGACATATGGTCTTTGAGCCAGAGCCCAAAATGCCCTTCTACATTCTATATAGGACACATAAGACCAGCCTCTGAGCAAAGAAATAAATGGACAAAATTTAACACTAGAAAGGACAATATTCAGAAACTGCTAGAATATTTCTGCTTCCCAAAAAAACTTTGTCATTATAGTATATTTCCTAATGCGGGATCTCAGCCAGAGTCTTTAAGGTGCCACTGCACTCCTCTTAGAAAAGCTGGGTATTTTTCCTTTATTTTTGTAGTAATAATTTCTTAACATTTGAAATAGGCAGCAAAAAACACACTTTCCTTTATGCTATGGTTTGTACCAGAAAACAGTATCAAATGGTATTTAAAGCTAGAATTGAAAAATACATGTGTATGTAAAAATAATAAAGGGGAAATAAAACCTCAAAAGCTGAGGAACAAATGACATTTTAAAAACAAAAGAATCCATATGTTTGGAACAGAAAACAGCGTAATCAATCAATGTTGCTGGTAGCATTGTGGCACTCTCATGATAAAATCAGACTGTGCTGTATCTAGTTAAGAGAAATAAATGTTTAATTACCATTTTTTAACCCCAGGTGTTGTGTTTGGAGAGAGGTGCCTTAGTAAGCTTTCTTGATACAATTTCTAAATAGTTCTCCATTGTAATCTACAAAGAGTAGTAGCTTATCACTGTATTCATTTTATTGAGCTATGTAATTTCCAGATGAAGGTCGCTAGTGTTTAGCATTTCAGGTTTTCCCCCCATCTGTCTGGATTCATCAATGGGAAGAATATGATGTAGATGTCTCAGAGAATGGCCATACACCAAAATGATCATGTGGTTTTAGTCAGATGTTTTGCTGTGTTGCTTAGCTTGAAACTTCAGCATAATGTAATTCTGCATATTTTCTTCCAGTGCTGGAGAGACAACCTACAGTCTTGACCATGCAAACAGTCTCAGGATGGAGGTGCAGAAGATGTATGAGTTAATAGATGCTTTAAGGTACATGGTAAAAACTTGGAAGTAGAATACTGTTACTATATTTTGAATTTGTGCTGCTGCTTTTTATATTCCAGTGAAAACAATGTTAAAGGTTATATATAATGTACTGCCCAGATCCCAGCATGCTTAAGTTCATTAATTTCAGTCCATAAATGCTGATTTAGGCCTTCATCCTACCTTATTACCTTACCACAGTGCCCTCAGCTAATCTGTGGTCTCAGTGGAAAACTATATAACTGAAATACAGCATCTCTTCTAAGCAGTTTGTCTCTTTGGGATTAGTTATTATTGGGAAGACTTCATCTAACTGAATATAGTTGTCTGTTTAACTTTCTGGTTTGTGCTTATATATTACTAATAACTGATGGTTCAGTTGGTATTTCTGGTATGTTTTCTGGATTTCTTTTGGATCAGCAAGAAGATTCTGACTCTGGGATTGAATGAAGAACCACAGCCTCATCCTAGAACGTTACAGCTTCAGAGAATGATCAGATATTCAGCCACACTTTTTGTACAGGTAAGTTGTCTAAAAAGGGATGATTTGATCTTAGGCAGATAGTATGCCATCCCTTGAAACAATGGAAGGTGTCATACTAGTCATAGATAGGTATTTTTCTGGATTGCTTGAAGTTTATTCTCCTGGATTAAAGATTTTCATACAAAATAGAAATAATTAGACTTGCAATGTACTAGCACCTCCTTACCTGGTTGGTGACATGTAATTCTTAATCCCCATGGATAAGTTGCTATTTAGAAGCCTGACAAGCAGTTTGGTTATTGCATTTTATTGAAGAGAGTTCTTTATGGAGACTTTTAATTTCCAAAAGCTAGTTTGCAAACCATGCAATAGGTGATTTTGCAAAGAATATTCCTAAGTTGCTATGCTATGCTGCTTCAATAAAATGAGTTCCTTTAACTCAGGGGTGTCAAACTCACTTTCCTCTTGGGCTGCATCAGCATTATGGTTGCCCTCAAAGTGCCAATTGTATCTGTAAAACTATATAAAGGTATCTACTCTTTTATCATTTTAAATAATTGCCTCTGCATTTGATTATTACTGGTTTTAGTAATAACTCTTGTGAGTCACGTGGAGCATTGCTATGGTAACCCATGGCAGTGCTCTGAAGGCAAGACTTGGACAGAGGAGCAGTCAGAAGTAGAAGTAGATTGTGAATGCTGGCTGCTGGGCCACTCTTCAGAATACTGGCAGCCAGGGGCCTTCAATGTGGGGTTCAGGCTTGCCAGGCAGAAGCAGTGCTGCAGCTGCAGGAGAAGTGCGAGGGCCACATGAAATGACCTGGTGGGCCAAATTCAGCCCGCAGGCCATGTGTTTGACACACGTGCTTTAACTTTTTAACACAATATTAATTTCCCCTTCTTTTATTTGACCATTTGCCCTCTGCCCACATACGTGTCTGGGTATGTTTTGGCTTTTGCTGTTGTTAACTGCCATCAAGTTGACTTATGGTGCCCCTACGGGGGAGAGACCTCAACGTCACTCTGTTATCAACAGCCCTCTTCAAGTCTTGCAGACTCAGTGCTGTGGGTTATTTTGACTGAGTCTATCCATCTGCAGTGTGGTTTTCCTCTTTTCCTACTGCCTTCTCTGGTTCACTTCTATAGACTACTTATTGTCAGCTGCAGACTTCTAGAAAATAGAACCATTTCCTTCACACTGGGAGGGACGTTGGCTATTGAATACAGTTTGAAGTTGATCAGTCCTTCCCTACCCTGCCAAAAAGAGCCACCCAGTGCATAATTAAGGCTGCAGTCCATACAGACCTATTTGGGAGTGAAGTCTTACCTCTGAATAGACCGCAGGAATGGGGATCATGTAAATGTTATTGGACTCCAATCCCCAGCAGCATAGATAATGGTGAGGAATGTTGGGAGTTGTAGTTCAGTAACATTTGGAAATGACACAGTCTCCACCCCTATTGGAAGACACGGTGATGGCCACAGACTCAGGTAAATTCTACAGGGATGAACAAATTCTGTTTTTTTCAGCTTGCTTTTTCTGGCTTTGATACTATGGAATGATGCATTGCTCCTGTGTTAACTGGAATGCTTCCACTTTTCTTGGTTGATCATGTTTAGCTTGGGTTTTGTTTCTGTATAATGATGATGTGATGTTAACTTACTTGTAAGCTGTTTTGAATGGATTTGATTAAGAGGCAGAATAAAAGTATTCAGTTAAAAGAGCACAGCTGTTGTAGCATTCTGTATATACATTTTAATAAAATTTTAAGTTTTGAAAGTTTTAGAGCCTAATAGCCTGTACCTATTTAAAAACAATATTTATTTAAAAATCTGTAGGAAAAATTGCTTGGTCTGATGTCCCTACCAACTCAAGACCAATATGAAGAACTGAAAGAGAAGAGGAAACAAGAACTGGACAGAAAATTACAAATGGAGAGACAGGTGAATAGCTCTGTCACCACCGTGATACTTTTGTAAAGGATGTTTTCTGTCTTCCTATACATCAGTTAAAATCACTGGCTCTTGAATGTCCTTCTCAAATATCTTACATGTCAGAACACATAGTGCAAATAAAGACCTAAATCCAGTTGTTAATCTAAACTAGAATTAGACCCGTTGAACCAGTGGGTTTTACACAAGTGTTGACTCACTGTTGAACAGTTGATTTGGGGGTCTGTTCTGGTAGGATGAAACATTAGAATTCAGGCCAAAACTACTGGTGTTTTATACTTTAACATTACTGTTTTGGGGATTAGAACACCAGGATTCCTTTATTCCTCTTTCTCATGTTTTTTAATGCGATGTAGGAGCTGATTCAGCAGAGCTTCTCCCTGAACTCCTTGGGTAACATGGTATGTGCCAAGATAAGTGGGAAATCTCCACACCCTTCTCAGGAACTAAGGCAATGTTGGGAAGTGGGCTTTTCACATGGCCAGCCCAGGATCCTTTTAATGTTTAATTTCTTTCTTTTGGCTAGGCAACTCTTGAAATACAGAGAGGACAGGAGGAAAAGTTCATGGACTTTGGCTCCCGATCCTTGACAGCATTCAATGGTGAAGTGGCACGGACAAAAAGAGTAAAGAAAGCTGAAGGTTGGCTCCCCACTGCCACCATATCTCGCCAGCAGGAACTTGCAGACCCTCTTCTTCAACAAATTGGCAATATCACCTCCTTCATTAAACAAGCCAAGGAGGCAAATCGTCTAGATGAGGTACAGATGTTGCAAGAGAACTTGAGACAACTTCAGGATGAATATGATCAACAGCAAACTGACAGAGCCATTGAACTGTCTAAAAGGCAGGCTGAGATGGAAGAGATGCAGAGAGAGCAACTTCAAATCCTCTGTGAAAAAGAATGGGAGAGGGAGCATAAAAAAAGCTCTCTCAGCATTCGCGGACTCGTTCCTTGGACTTCAGAGAAGTGAAGCACAATAAGGCTGAGACTGGGAAAGAGAGCATCAACCAAATAGCACAGGCTTTGGATCTAGATACTACCCAAAACAGAAGTAACCCAGGCTCTAAAGGCTCTTCCCCATGTGGTGGTGACAAAGTACCAACTTGTGAGAGCCCAGTCTTCCCTTCTCAGCCTCTGGGGATCCCACAGCATGGCAGAGTAATAGAGTCAAATATGGTTGTTCCCCTAAATCCATTTGAAGAGGAGGCCATGGCTACCTCTTTGAAGAGGGAACTCGGCAATCCCTTTGCTGCTAATTGCTCCCCAGTGGCTTCCTCACCCATCCAGGCCTTGCACAGTGGTAAAAAAGAATACAACCCATTTGAAGAGGAGGACTGTCACCAAGCAAATGGAGCAGCAGTCAGTGCTCCAAACCCCTTTGAAGATTCTGTGGGAAATCCCTTTCATGCCCCTGTAGGGCGCCAGGAATCCGGGAATCCATTTGAAGAGTCCTCCTCCTCCTCCATGAATCCTTTTGAAGTTGATGATGATAATGAGATGTCAGAAGACATCATTGAAGAGGAATTGCTCCTTCAACAGATAGATAATATCAAAGCTTATATTTTTGATGCCAAACACAGTGGACGGCTGGATGAGGTAGAAGTACTGACTGAGAATTTAAAAGAACTGAAACGTACATTGGCAAAACAAAAGGAGAAATCCAGCTGCTGAACTAGGAGTGCTATCCATGCACATCCAACTTTATAATTACCTGTCTAGGGCAGGACAGGTGGAACTACAAGGGGAGGCGCATTGCAGGAGGGAAGTCTGGGAGTTTAATCTTAGGCACTTTGGTATAGGCATTTCCACTGTTACTCAAAAGTTACAAGCAATGTCCATGCTACTTAGAATGCTGTAATAACCTGTCACTGTTTTACAGACATCTATTTTAACTTATCACTAACTTTTTTTTTTAAGAAAACAACCCAACTTTATGGTCATGTTTCTAAAAACTGGTTTTATTTCTGATGTAAGCCACAGACAGATGCTTTAAAATGGGAGGAAACTGCAATCCTTCTGTCTATATCTGGTTGCTGTTTCAGTATTAATAGCACAGCCATCTAAGCTGTTTTTCCATTAGCCAGGAAACCAGATTGTCTTTGTAAATTCTGAGTGAAATCCAGCTAGTGGAGAGGTCCTCAGTCTTTGGTCCTCCAGATGGTTTGGAGCTCCTGGAAGTTCAAGCCAATATGGCCAGTGTACAGGAATTCTGGGAGCTGAAGTCTCAAACTTCTGGAGGACCAAAAGTTGAGAACCACTGATCTAATGTCACCTTGTAGATTCAAGGCTTTTGGCCGAACAGGGAAGAGGGTTTCCTCCCTGCAGCGCACCCCCCACCCCCGTTTGTGAGGGTCCCATAGTCTCCTGGAGCAGATTTTGGGGCTTTGTTGGAAGGGGAAGTGTACCCTCACTGTGCAGCCAGCAGAAACTGATTTCAAATGGTGGAAGAATACTAGATTTCATCCCGTCTGGCATGGAATAAGATGGTGCCGTTCAGCAGTTATGTGTAACTGCCATATACTACAAGTGTTAAAGAGCAGATTGCTGATATGAAGTGACCTGCATAGTTAAAAGGCCAATGATCTGACTGTGCAATACAAAAGAGAATATAAAGGGATTTTAACATAGCTATAGAAAGCTTTGATGTTATGTAAAGTACTTTGTTTCAGATAACTTAAACTGTGGATGTCTCTGTTGAAATAAGAGACTTCTTTTCTCTCCATTATCTGGTCTTCAGGGCTCAAGCTTACACTGTTCTTAATAGGTATTTCCAGGGAATTTGGGACTGCACCTTTTGTGAGGATGCTGAAAGATTTCTTAGTACCCTCTCATAGAATTACAGTTCCCCAAATTCCTAGGCTGGGGAAAATACTACAACATTTAAGCTGTTTCCTGCTTGTGGTTTAGACTTTGCTTTTGAATCTGAGAGTTTCTGACAGTTAATATGGAAAAATGTGCAGTGGGAAGGTAGTTTAAATAACAAATCATAGCAGGACCTAACTTTTTTTTTTTTTTGGTGAATTGATCTGGTCATATGTGAGAGAATACAGAATCCTGCCCACAATTTAAAACAACATTTAGCTACCTCTGACACATTTTAATATTAAAAATACAAGGAAAAACATGGAGTCTTTTCAATTACATTTTGAGAGAATGATCATCTTCAAGAGAGCAGGAGACTGAAGTTTGGGGGTGTATGCTTCCAAATAATGTTGCTGTGCAATTTCCGTCCATCGCTGTAGCCCTGTAGTACTGAATGGAGGCAGTCTGGCTTCCATGCTTGAGACTGAGCACCTTTTAAAAGGTGAAGAAATCCTCTTGTCTTGAAACTCTGACTTTAGATTCTAATGTTGAACATGATTTTGGGGGAAGAGTTAGAATATTGGTAATTCTGGAACTGTTGAACAATTTCTGGTTTCAGTTTGGTTTAGTCCCATCTGATGATAGATAATTTGAATGTCACAGATGAAGTGTGCATCTGGAAACTGTTGTGGACTTCTAGAGGCCAGATTCTGCTTCACTTTGGTGGAGGGCTCAACAGCTGTATAAATGAAGAGATTTTTGCTCCTATTCAAAAATATGGGTCTAAATACCACAAGGTTAGATAAGTAATTAGTACAAGAATAGTAGGACACTAATACTTGGTAATGGATTCTAAATCTAATACAAACTTGTTGGACTGTGGGGAACTCAGAAAAATGTTTACAGATGTTTTGTTACTCAGTGGGTGATTAATATGGTCAAGAACTAAAGCACTTTGCACATGTGGTTTTATGCATTATATTTAACTCTTTTTTTTTGGTGGGCTTTAGGCTATTTGATAAGGAAACAAAACCACATTCCTTCTAGTTCACATTTTCTTATCTGTAGCTGGAAAGAACTGGCTTAACTGTAACTTCATATAGTGAGCTATGGTTGAAGCTGCTACATCTCACTGGCAGCTAGTTTTAATAATCTCTCAGAAATGTGTTCAGCCATCCTGTGGAAGTTAACTTAAATGCAGCAATTGGGGCTGCCATGGTAATAAGTTACATCTTCAGTATCATGTATTTTTTTTTCCTAATGGGGAGCAACTGTGAATAAACTTGCGCACATAATAAATCTAAGAATGAGCAGGTAACTAGCATAGAGGTCTAATGAAAGGCAGTAAAAAAAGATGCACATAATTTAAATTAGCCCTATACCTTTTTAAACCATCTTCATTCATTATAGACAGCAAACCACCAATTCATTTGGCATTTTTTGTATACCCTGCTAAAATGTTTCAATGGCTTTTTAAACATTTGTTTATCCTTGTTACATGCATTCTGCCTTGTTTGTATGTGCGCCATAGTCGAATATTCTTAAGACATACTTAATAGTCTTGATGTATGTTTACTAACAGCTATATTGATTTGTAGCTCCATGACTGCAAGTCATTGTGAAATGTAATTAGCCTTTCGGGTAGTGTGGTGGTAGACCCACATTTTAAAAGCCTTCCATTTGTACTATGAACAACAAAACCATGCCATTGTGAGATTTAACACAAATCACAATTCTTTATATACTTGCATGTACTATTGTAGTTTGCAAGCTTTCTGACAAAATAAAATAACATGTTTGTTTTGTGTGTGTATGGGTGGATTGATTTTCCCATCCTACATTGTCAGTTGCTGCCCCTTTGACCTGTAGGCTTTTTTGGCATCTGCTGAATGGAAGACAAGAAGCTGCCTTATATTATTTTCAAAACAGGCTTTTTCTTTCCCAACATTGGTGCTTGAGACTTCCTCTAGTCAAAGCATACACTGTACTGGTGTTTTCAAAGTAGCAGCTGTGTTAGTCTCATGTAGCATAAAAAGGAGGAGGGGTGGGAGACAGGGATTGCAGCAGCGCCTTTAAAACAAATATTTTAGTGTGAGGTTTCATGGATATAAACCCAACTTAGATGCTGTACAGAGTGATACCCAGGCCGCAGTCTTTACAGAATTGGAGCAGTCAGATGAATCTTAACAGGACATAGAAGGATGCAAATCATGACACTTGCCCTAATTTTTCAGAGGGCTGTGTACGGTGATACAGGTCTTTCAGATCTTCACAGGGGCCAGTTAATGCTGATGTATGAAAACAACAAATTTGCTGACAAAAGTTAGTTTTCTTCAGTGAGAGAGGGCCTACTCCAAAGTACAAAATATAGTTTTGAAAATCACAAAAGGCTTGTCATATAAATTTGTCCTCACTTCTCTTAAGCATTATCAGTCTGAAACAAAACACTAATCTAGCCCAAGTGCATTCGAGAAAGAACATACAGCACTTGGCACCCTTTGAATTAAGGCCGCAAGATAAAGTTTGTTGCTGTATGTTTTCAAGTCATTTTCTGACTTAAGGTGACCCTATCATGGGGTTTTCTTGGCAAGATGTACTCAAAGGAGGTTTGCCTTTGACCTCCTCTAAGGCTCAGAGTCCCTTAACCAAAGTCATCCAGTGGGTTTCCATGCCTTAGCAGGAATTAAAACCCTGGTTGCCAGAGTTGCAGCCCAGAACTCAAATCACTACACCACACTGGCTCAAGATAATTACACACTTCCTTCCTAGTTATAATTATTCCCTCTAATGTGTTTTTATTTTCACCTGTAACAAGTATTATGCTTTAGTCTAATGGAGTTATGTATTAAAAGCGTAAGTGATTTTCTCTCTCTCTGTGTGTGTGTGTGTGTGTAAAGGTTTCCTGCGTGGGTTCACTCAGCTTTTTATGGTTACTGTTGCAATAGCAGTAACTACTAGGGACAGCGTATTACAGTATCTGCTGTACAATTAAACACAAAGAGTACACAAAATAAGAAGCAGGACCAGCTTACTGTGGGTTTTCTTTAAGGAAGCAGGTAGACCTAGACCCAAAGAAATTTGTGTAAGGTTGCCATCTCAGTTGGCAGATGTGTGTGATGTGCAAAAATCCCATTGCACAAATATAATCACAAGGAGTAATTTCAGCCATATTTGATATTGCTTATAGGAGTTAACAAGGGCTTATCCATAGTTTCAATCATAAGAATTAAAAATGTGTTCCCTTTTAAATACAAGATTTTTAAATTGAACTATCAAGGAACTGTAAGAGTACCAAGTAATACATCTTGCTCTTTATCTCTGTTTCTGCAAAATTACAGCATGCCTAGCTACAGCCCAGGCATACACTAAGAATCTGTTAAAGTCAAAGGGGCACAAAAAACACAGGAGATCATTAAGTCCATCCCCCTGATAGCATACATACTGTATAGACAGGACAGTTGTACAAACAAGTCAAGAAAAAATCTGAACAAATTAGTTGTCATTGTTGTGGCCTTCAAGTCATTTCCAACCCTGTTATGGAGTTTTGTTCAGCCGGGATTTGCCTGTTCCTCTGCAGCTGAGAGAGAGTGATGCTCCCAAGGTCACCCAGCGAGTTTCCATGGCTAAGTGGGGATTCAAACTCTGGTCTCAAACCACTATAGCACACTGGCTCTGTGAACAAATTAGACATGAACTAAATTTTTCTCCTTTAGTTTAAGAACAGAAGCAATATAAAAAAGCCAATCCATGACAAGAATAAGCAGGAGGGCTTTTTTTTTTAACCTTCTACTTGTATTAAAGTCCAACTATTTTGCTGCCATTTGAATGTTCTCTTAGAGAATACTATACTGCCATCAGGCTGAAGGACAGATTCTTTTACTGTTTTAATCCCAGGTGTAGGCAAAGAAGCTGGCTTATGATGTCGTAGTGTCTTTCATGGCAGCTTTGTACTTGCCAGTCATCTCCTTTGGTAATGGCACTTTGCCAGGGCAGGGGACTTGGCCTTCAATCTCACACATACATTCCCTCAAGTGGTATTTTCTGGGCCCAAACGTTGCAGGATGTCGTAGCTTCATTTTCTCTTGGGCTTCTGTCTGGAGAACTTCCCTATCCAAGAAAAACAAGTTCACTGTGAGAAGAACAGCAATAGCTAGATGGTGTGCATGTGTTGGAGACATGTGCCCCCATGGGTCTAGTGCACAAGCTGTGGGGGAGAGGAATTCCCTCAAAACTCCCTTCCAAGTGATGCACAAATCCAGCTTCGTGATGGCTTTTGCAATCACAACCTGAGAGCACTTCACTATTCTTCCCTACACAAGGAACAAGGGAGGAAAAGTATAGCTGGCTATTCCAGAGGCATCTCAGGCACCACTGAAGAGTCGACTGCTCCTTCCCTGTGTATGCTAAAAAGTGCATGATGTGTTACAACTGCCTAATGATCTCACATTCAAACAGTTCAAAGCTTTAACTGGTAAAATTATGACTTAACCATTATTTGCTACACCTAGAGGCTTGTTTCTTTTTTGACATGTTCTAGTCTCACTCCATTTCATGTTTATATATATCAAGGTGGATAACACTTGGTTCTACAGAAGATTGGTTCCACAGAATAAAGCAAGTCTCTCAAACATCTACTTACTCGCTTTTCCCAAGAATTTTCTTAATATGTTGAGTTATCTCTTTGTTAGTCTTCTCTTCTACATCAACCAGGACTTGCTCTCCAGTATCTGCCAATGAAGAGGTGTTACCAAGACTGTACATAGCAGGTTTGTTGCAGAAATCACTCCTATGCCATGTTCCATTCTGTTCCTTCCCTCCCTTCCAGATCAAAACAGCCTGACCAGGTACCTACATCCTAGAAACACCCTGACTACTGCAGTGCATTCTCCGTGGGACCACCTTGGTCTCAGAAACCAGTTTGCTGATGCCCATGAATTACATGGATCATAGCTCACAAGTTCTGAAATAGCTTCACTGACTTATCACTTAACCTACAGAGCCAACACAGCTTGGATGAGGCCATCTCAAGGACCATCCCACTAAATTGATAAACTGATTGTTAACAGCATTTCTAAAGAGGCTTTTCAATTAAGGCACCACAGAAATGTCTGCCTTCTTATCATGTAATGTGTGAAAAGAATGACTGGCAAGCCATTACCCTCCAGATGTTTTTGGACTGCAGTTCATGTTACCAGGTTTTCAAAACAACAATAAGATGGTCAAAATTAAAAACATGCAGCTACTGGAAGTAGCTATTAGCAAGTCTATGTTTTACTTAGGTACCAAATGAAAGCTATTGCTATTTCTCTTCAAAAATGAACCAGCCATCTATTTCTCTCCAAAAATGAACATATTGTCCACACTGATCAGTTTCATGATGTACACATTTCTGTTTTTATGAAGGGCCCACACCTCAAAACATAGGATTTTTAAGCATCTTGTTCAGTCCACATAAAAGGAAAAGCTTTCTAACCCTCAAGGAACATCCCTTATAGTAAGGGTCACCTGCTAGTTCCATAAGGGGCAAGCTCCATGGCCCTAAAAAATGAATGTTCCTTATAATAAGATAGCTGGCAACCCTAATTGAAGCTCCCCCATTCCCAGCTGCTGGTTGTGCTAGCTACAGCTGCTGGGAGTCGCAGGAGAAAGCCATATGCAGCCTTTAGTCATCACTTCACCCACCTCAGTGTTAAAAAGTAATTGGAGAAGACCCTTCCCAGCAGACTTTTAAGAAATGGCCAGGAGGAGCACTTCAGATGTTTGCACCCAGGCCATTTAGTACTGTAAAGGTGAGCATGAGTTTCTGCTTGAATTGGGCTCAGATGCAAATAGCCACCCCATGCAAGTTCTTTCATAATGAATATAATGGAACATAAGTCAGTACGGGGTGTAATGGTTTAGGTGCTGGACCAGAATTGTGTGACAAGCATTCAAATCCCCACTCAGTCATGGAAACGCACTGGCCAACCTTGTGCAGGTTATGCTCCTCTAAGCCTTACAGGGAGGCAATGGCAAACCTCTCTGAAAAAATCTTGCCAAGAACCTCCCCATGATAGGGTTGCCTTAGGGTCACAGATCAGAAACAACTTGAAGGCACACAACAACATAATGAGATACATCTGGATGCAGCAGATAAGATTCCAGCAGCTGCACTCTGCACTAACTAGAGGTTCTGGAATCATTCTCACATATAGCACATTCTACAGTCCAAAGGTATAAACCACTGTGGCCAGCCAATTTCTGTCCTAAAACTACTTTAGTTGGAGAACCAAACAAAGGTGATAAAAGAACTACAGTTCAGAGATGGAATGTGGGTCTAAAGTGATAAAGATGGAGAAGTACATATTTCCAAGCTATGCACCAGCTTTTTCAGGAGAAATGCAATCCTGTCTAAAACAGGTTCCCAAATAGAAGAATCACCTACCTGCAGAGCTTCAAAATGGCTGGGATTCAATTTCCACTTACTACCCCTTTCCAGCCCACTGCTTAATCTGGGTCAGTATCTTCCTTGCCTCACCTGACTCAGATGACATGAGAAAGAGAGCCAACTGTCTTCCACATACAGAGGACAGTTTCACCCAACAGCTTCATACAGATCAGGAGCGGAGAATCCATTGCTAGATTGTGCCACCCATTAGACCTGCCCATAATAGCCAAAACACACCACTTACCCAAATAGAATTTTAAGAAGGGTGATGGTGTCATGTTCTTAAACATCACAATCTGGAGCCAAGGGTTTTTGTACTGAATCTGAGGTATGTTGAAAAAGACAAATTTTCTATGGAGAAAGAGAGAGTGGGAATTTACTCAGTCTTCTAGAATAGGAGCTAAATAAAATGTGTTAAATGCTCTTGCCAGCTTTGAGGTGGTTTTTCCCCCGACTCTCAGGCATGTCCCTTCCCGGAGGGGACACACACATATAGTGACTCCAGAGAGGTGGCTGTTTCAACCAGTGCAACCAAACAAGTGAAAAGTTTGTAAAAAGCTAGAGGTGAGTATGGTGCAGCAGTTAGTGCTAGATCAAGGTTC
This sequence comes from Ctenosaura bakeri, assembly GCA_948474755.1. Taxonomy (NCBI): domain Eukaryota; kingdom Metazoa; phylum Chordata; class Lepidosauria; order Squamata; family Iguanidae; genus Ctenosaura; species Ctenosaura bakeri. The sequence continues at coordinate 224,033 of CAOLHI010002196.1, forward strand.
AAATCTATGCTCGGCCAATGCTCCCACGGACCTCGGGCAGGCTGCTACTTCTCAGTCTCATGCGCTTCGAAGGGTCATGGTGAAGATGTAATGGGAAGAAGGGAGAAACTGCATGCCAGTTTAAGGTTTTTGGAAGGAAAATGGAATGCAAGTGTACCAATAAATATGAAATACATTTTAATTGGCCAGATCTCACTCTGCATACAAACAGACACAGACCTCTGTTAGCCTCTCTGACCAGTTACTTCTCTCACATAACAAAGCTGCACAGTCTTTACAGACAGAGGAGGGAGAAAGATCAGGCTCCAGTTACAAGAGGACAGGTTTTGGTGGAAACTTCTTGATGGTTAAGTCAAACGCAACAGTGAAACCTGCTCCCCACAGCTAACTCGTTAGAGGTCTCCAAGCAGCAATCTGTCCCAGACACCGGAGCTTTGGATTTCCGGCACGGGCCCTCCCGATCACAGCCTCCTCTGGAAGTCTTGGAATACAACTCCCATCCCCCCCCCCATGAGAGCTGTGGCCCAACGCATCCGGCAGGCGGCTGGGCTGGCGAAGGCGGGGCTGCTCCAGGGCTGATTTTCTGCCTGAACGCGGGACCTTCTCCGCCCGCATTTGGGCTGCTTTCACACATGACGCGGAGTTTGCACGGAGGCCCACGCGCCGCCACAGAAGCCATGTCCGCACTAGACTGTTACAGCGCTGTGATTCCGCTTTCCACATCCTATGGAATCCTGGGGTTTGCAGTTTCGGGAGGGGCCGGCCGGCCCCTCCCGAAACTGCAAACCCCAGGATTCCATAGGATGTGGAAAGCGGAATCACAGCGCTGTAACAGTCCAGCGCGGACACGGCTTCCGCTTCTGTGAGGATACCGACCAGATGCGACCCAGGCGACAACCTTCGCCTTCGGTTCCGGAGAAGGGGCTCCTCTGCGGCCTCTCCCCCCCGCCCCCGACAGCCCCTTCCCGGGGAGGGGGGGCTCACCTGGCGCCCTCACTGAGCTGCCCGTGGGTGTTGTAGTTGACCGTCATCACCTTCACGGAGTCCTTGAAGATGACGTCGCCCTGGCTCAGGTACTGCAGCGTCCTCCGGATGGGGAACCGACCCTTCATCGGCATATTGGCGGGCGGGCGGCGGGACGACCTCTCCACGCACGGCCGGCGACAACAATTGAACTGCGCAGCCGCCAGTGCCCAGCCAATCCCGTCGGAGGAGCAAGGGGAAGAGGAAATGGCCTCCCCGGTCGCCTAGGACGATGGGGGATGTAGTTCTCCTCCCGCGACAAAGGCGAGCAGCTGGGTGCCGGCCTAGCGGGAGAGGAAGAGGAAGAGGCCGGGTGTTCTGAAGGAAACCGGGGCTTAGTGCAGCGTTTCTGGCGGCTAAGGTGCTTAAGGCACCCCTTCTGCCGCCCCGGGGACCAGGGTTTGATTTTCTCCTCAGCCGCGAAAACCCCCTGGGTGACCTTAGGCGCCTCGCACACGCTCAGCCCCAGAAAACCCCAAGAGAGATTCGCTTCAGGGTCGCCACAAATCGGAAACGAGTAGGAGGCACACGCTGTCTCGTGTGCAAAAAGGGGGGAGGGGTCAACGGCCATTTCGGTATAAGCCCCCTCCCCTCCCCTCCCCTCCCAGTCCTGTTCTTCCAGGGAAGCCCGGCCGGGCTCCCGCGGCCTCCCCTCCGGCTGACCCTCTTTGGCAGGAACGGGCCTCATGAGGTAATTCCCTGGGGTCCCGCTTTCCCCCTCAGCCCTCAGCTTCCTTTCCTTGCCCGAAACCGCCTTCAAGGCGCAAAAGTAGTTCTCTCTCAACTCAGCAGAGGGGGGAAGAGCGGGTAGGGTGAGACCTTAGTCTACAGAAGAGGAGGTTAAGAGGGGACGTGATAGCCGTGTTTAAATATTTGAAGGGATGCCACGTAGAGGAAGGAGGGGGCTTGTTTTCTGCTGCTCCAGAGACCAGGACAAGGAGCAATGGATTCAAGCTGCAGGAAAGGAGATTCCACCTGAACCTCAGGAGGAACTTTCTGACAGTCAGGGCTGTCCGGCAGTGGAATGTGCTGCCTTGGAGTGTAGTGGAGTCTCCTTCCTTGGAGGTTTTTAAGCAGAGGCTGGATGGCCATCTGTCGGGAGTGCTTTGAGGGTGTTCCTGCATGGCAGGGGGTTGGACTGGATGGCCCCTGGGGTCTCTTCCGTCTCTATGATTCTATGATTCTTGTCCATTTCCGCACCAGCCTGTTATAGCGCTATGATTCCACTTTCAGCATCTTTTGGAATCCTGGGGTTTGCAGATCGGATGTGAAAAGTGGAATCATAGCGCTATAACAGGTGAGTGCAGAAATGGTCCTTGTGCTCCCCAGTAAGCTCAGGCAAAAGCAAAGGCCTTTCCTACCCCTGCATTCGTCCATTCGTTCCTCCTCCTTCCTCTTCCTTGTCATCTGGAGCGCACTCTGATACTGCTTGGCCCCCTTTTCATTTGTTAAATGTTGGAGGGTATGTAATGAGGGTGTAGTAGGGGGTTGCCATGCACCTCCATGTATGAGTTCTTGGGAACGTGAGGTGGAGGGTGGAAGGGCAGCACCTGTGTGAATGTAGGTTGGACTGGATAATTCTTTGGTCTAATCCAACATCGCTCTTGGGTTTCTCCCAAGGCTCCTAACTTGAGATTGGAGTCTGCAGGAGAGACCCTCCTATGGATCCCACCCATAAAGGCAATACAAAGTAGGAGAACATGGGAGTGGGCTGCCTCAGTTGTGGAAGGCTGTCTCCTTGGAAGTCACATTGACACCAACATTGATTTCCTTCTATTGTCAAGCCAAAACCTGACTTTTTATTAAAGCCTTCGGGGACTAATTTATCTGAAGAATACATGTAGTTTTTAAACTGTTGTTGTGCGTAGTATGTTTTTATATTGTTCAAATTATGCTTTTAATCTTGAATGTCTTAAATGATTTGTATTGTACACAACCCTGAGATCCTGTGATAAAGGACACAAATATTGTAATAAATAATTCAATAATAAAATACTATCTGCCAAACCAGTGTATCCAGTTCAAATTATGTATGGAATGGAATTGTAAGTCATCCTGTGTCCTGCACTGAGTGTCTATATGGGCCTTGAAGTTCCTTGTCAATTTATAGCAACCTCACGAATTTCATAGGGTTTTCTTAGGCAAGGGATATGCACAGGTGGTTTTCCCAGTTCCTTTTTCTAAAATATAGCCTACATCACCTGGTCTTCATTGGTGGTCTCCCATCAAAGCACTAACCAGGGCTGACTCTATTTAGCTTCCAATATCATACTTCAAAGAAAATGGTCAAGAGCCAAAGAGCTACTTCTGGAGCTGTTTCACACTTTACAGCGCTTCTGCTATGATTCCTCTTCAGCTGACATAGTTCTGTTCTATGGAACTCTGAGATTTGTAGTATAGGGAGAGGTGTTTAGAATTCTCTGCCTCACCAGACTACAAATCCCAGTCTTCCACAGGACACTGCTGTAATGGTCACAGTGGAATATAACACTGTAATTGTCTAGCTTGAAAGGGCTGCAGGTTTCCCCAACAAACATTTTAAAACACTTCCAGGAATTCCTTCTCTCCGTCATGCAGTATCTCAAATTGCTTTGCTTTTAAAAGTCCTGTAAATGTGACAAGAAACAAAGGTGAATACTGCCCAAGAAACACCAGGATAAAAATCCATAAATGTAGAAAGCTTGCAGTGTGATTCTCCCCTCCCATTCTGTTACTTTCTTAGGCATTAGCAGTTTTAAACTATATTGTTATAGGCTCTATACTGGAGCATTTACTGTTACATCAACATTGTGTGCCATTCAGAGATATAAATAAAACAGTTTCAAATCATGAAAAAGGCCATATAAGAGTCTTTATTTATTTTAATAGTATAAACCTCCTGTAGGTAGCAATATTAAGCCACAACAATATAATGCCACATTTACACAGCATTTAATGAAATGCATAAGCATGCACTGCAATACTCTATATACACACACAACAATGCAATTTCTCTTCATGAATGAAGACACTGATTAGATATAAAATTCAGATTAAAAAAAGAACATGCTATTTTAAATGCTATCACATTTACAAAGATTTCACAAATTGTGAGGGAGCAACAGCATTTTCAAGTTTTGAACCTGAAATAAAAAGAAATACCTGGACAATATTGTAATAAACAATGAAAAGCACAAGGTTACAAAATATACCCCATGGAATTATCACAGACAATTCCTCTTGTGGAAAATAGGTTAATTTTAATAGGAGCTTAGAGCCTGAGGGGTTTTCCAAATACATACAACAATACAGAATGAGTTGACGTGAACAGGAATTTTTAGTTATAAAACTAGTATGAACATTATGTTTAGAATTAATGGTTAGTTGAGACATGCCTTGGAAGCACACGAATTTCATGGGTGTTGAAAGTATCTGAACAATCCAACTAGCGAGCTCCCTTAGTCTTTTTGTGATTACCATTTTTCATTCCTTACCTCTCAGCACGCCCCAGTGCAGAAAGCAAAAATTTCTTAAAACAGCTTAAATTATTTACCGAATCAGATATCAGTTCAGTGCCTTCAGCATTGGGGGAGGGGGAGCAGTGATTTTATACTGGTTAGAAATATGTGTCAACTCTCCAGTATTAGATATTCAGATTACAAAATGATTGGATGATGTCATTTAATACATTGAAAACAGAAATTCTTTTAAAACAGTATTTTTTTCCTTAACTGTTTAAGGAACTATCGAAACTGGAAAAGCCTTTAACAATCCTTTTACATTCATCTTTAAATACAAAAACAATGAGTAGACACTAATGTTGCAATCCAACCTGGAAATAAGTGCTATTAGATTTATTCAGGCTTCTTACTTCTGAGTAAACATACATAGGATTGCACTGGAGATGAATGAGAACTTTTATAAGTTACAATGCAGGTTTTTTTTTTTTTAAGAAAAAATGCTTCATAAGATCAACAGCTGAAACAATGTGTATATTTTTAGCATCATGCTATGAAACGGAGACTGGACAGAAGTATATGTGACCAGTTCCCAAACATCTGAACAGGATGTGTCTAAGGGATATGCCTCCACACATTTACATTCTTTATGGAACTTTGAACCAGAACCCCACATCTGATGTGCAAGGTTATGGAGGTGCTAGACTACAGACTTTTACTGGCAGCACTGCTCATCTAATCTTAGAAAATATTAAGTATACATCCAGCATTTGAAAAGCTTGGACTGGGTTCTAGCAAAAGGTATACAATTTAAGGTTCTGCTATGGGTTTCCAGGCAGTATCAGTGGAGAGGGTAAAGGGAAACAGAAAGCTTCATTTTCTGACAATTCAGTTTGGACACAGTTGCACTCTCACTGCCTATGCCATGTAGAATTTCTCCCACCCACCCCCCCTTAGCACACATAAAAGGAGGTAGGGAAGTGTCAAGGCTTATGGCAAAGGGGGAATCTGTGCGTCCCTCTCCATGTTGTTCAAGCTACCTGGACACTGGAAATGTGGAAGGTGAACACAGACCTTGCATACCTTGTAATCTCTGGCATCCTGCCTGTGCATACACATCCTGTGCACACACACACCAAAAAGCTAACAGAGAGAGGGAGAAACAGGACTATTGAAGCCTATGGGGATCATTTTCTACATGGGCACTGCATCCGGAAGGATCTTCCTCACTCATTTACTTGACAAAAGTTTAGCTGAAGAAAACTAATTAGTATGGTATCCTTTATTAAAAGAAACGGCTAGAACTTCTCCCTCAATATGTTTATGAATACTTTGAATTCCATTCTGTATGACCACTCTATGTAAAATTGTCTTGGCTAGTTAAAATATCCCATTTTGAATTAAGATTTTTTTTCTATAGGAAAAGAAGCAGGCCAACCAGAGTAACTATGTAAACATTACAGAAGGGAGAAGCATAAAGAATATTGTCTGTCTTCACACATTATTTATGTTAGCAGACAAACGGGCGTTAGCGCCTCTCTAGATGCTGTTGAATAGCAACTTCCAACTGCCTTAGCCAGTATAGCGAATGGTAAGGGAAGCTGGGAGCTTCAGTCCAACCTGTTGCCCATCCCTGCTCTATAATTACCTATTTTCTCCTGAAGGGTTCACTCATTGTATAAGAGTCATCTTTGTGAGTAATATGCTGTGTACCTTAATAACTGTCCATTCAAAATGGATAATATTTAAACAAACAAACAAACAAACAAACAAACAAATCCTTTTACTTCTGATAAGACATTTATGTATCTGTCAGAGAGGATAATCATAAAGAACTTAGCCCATAAGGATATTTATGACACCACATGCTGCATTTTGCCTTATACTCATTATCACCTGACAGTGTCACTATATAAACTACAGTCTGCTGTGTGACAGCCTTGCGCAGTCTAGTTAGCAACTTGAAGGGAGAAACAGCCATTAGAAATACAGTGATCAAGTTTCATGTGCTAAAAAACAGGACTGTATAAAACAACATCTTTCAGAACAGTAGAAAAAGCATCTTTATGTGTGCTGAAAATATACAGAAATGTTTATGGTCCACAGGTGCAATCCACTAAACTCTTGTCACTGCACAATGTCCATTCATTTCAATAGGGCTTGTATGTATTTAGAAATAAAATGTAGAACTATTAAATAGTTTCTTTCTGATTTAAGACAAAGTGCAAATATATCCTGGGTTTAAAAAAAAAGATGTCCACTCTAAGGAAGAAAGTGGGAATGCATGTGATTATATCAGAGCTGAGCTTTGAGCAAGAAATAAAATTTAGGAAGTTCAAGATTTGCAATGCATTTATAATATTTTCAACATAGAGAAATTTGATATTTATGATTATATGCCTGTACATATTTCTATATACATACATACACACTTTATATTACACTGTACATAATATACTAGGTAAACTTAGATGCTAGCACATAAACATCATATACACAAATAAACATGACCAAGACCTAAAGCACTATTTTAATTGTGCTTGAGAGCTTGGGCAAGCATTATGAAATGTTTGGGTTTTTCCCCAATGACATACCTCCCACAACCATATTATAAATTGGTTTTTAAGAAAAAGAGTACCTGTATACTTTAAAAGAGTGAATTAACAGCAAACCATATTCAGAACCCTCCTATTCCCAGAGCATGCGAAACTCTGGGGGGAAATCATATTTAATTGCTTGCCAGTTGCAACACAAGTGGTCCTGTGATTTACTGAGGCTTCAGCCTTACATAATTACACATCCACTTGTGATTGCAGTTAAGATTTAGCAACAGACAGACCACACAATCAATCTGTCTTCAATGCTGATGCTTTCCGTCAACACATACATCCGTTAAGTTCCACCTTTCTCAGAGGAACTTGCTTCCAAGTACGCGTGCTTAATAAATAGACTTAGATAATCTAAACATTCATCTTCAGCAGAATAAACATGAAAACAAAACCTTATGCTTAGATTAACATTACCACTCTTTTAATCATATGGGTTAATGATGAAGCATTCATTACCTTTAGCAAGTTTAAAATACTACAAAATTTCAGAAATGCATGAAGCCAATCCTGAAATCCCCACTGAGTCCATCAAACAAACCCAGGCACACTATGGTTTCTGTGATTAGCTAAACACTAGGTGATATCCAACCATGCCCATTCACTTTCATGGAACCAATTCCTCCTCCACACAGCAGATCCTAATGAATCTCCCAAACATGCCCAAATTTTCCAAATCCCAAAGGCGATCTGGACACAGTGCATGGGGAAAGGAGGAAAGTGAAAATCCTTTGTGTGACAGTGGACGGGGCTCAATGGTAGTAAACCAAGAGAAATATGCTTCCTTCCTTTCTATACTATTTCTAAGTGCACATTTTCCATATCAGAGGGGGATCTGTGTACAGTTCCCCCTCCACCATGTCTATGGATTTTACATCCATAGATTCAACCAACCACAGCTCAAAAATATACAAGGAAAAAAATGAAAAAGCAAACCTTGATTTTGCTGTGTACCGAGCACTACGGAGATGCGTAGGCATACTCTGCTGTAGCCTCCCACTATTTCATAGATTCTCGGGGTCTCTCCAGTACTCATGTAAGTTGTTTGCATTCTATAATAAGGGACATCATTTTACTATGCCACTGTATATAAAGGGACTTGAACATCCACAGATTTTGGTATCCATAGGGTTCCTAGAACCAAACCTCAAGAGACAGCAAGGTCCCACTCTACACACATCTTCTGATTTCATTTCCTGAATAGCAGATGCCACATGCAGAATCATAAGCCGCTTTTAAAAGTTCCTTAAATGTGTAGTGTAGTTCCAGTAGTTGCTATTCTTTAAAATAAAAGAAAGCAAAACTCTGCTAGACATATAGTTTTGGAGAGCACATAAAAAGAGCCAATGCTTAAACCACTTTCTGGTCAATGTTAACATAAAATATAGTACAACAAGATGTGCAGATAATAAGGGTATTTTTATGTTTCTTCTTCCTGCTGCATGTCTGTCTAATACCACCCTTTTAAAAACTTAAGTGGGCACAGGGAGCTCAGCTGAGTTCCACAAAGATGCTACTCAACACTTTTTCAGAAAGGGCCACTCATTTCATACTTCATTTGCTAGGTTCCAAGTTATGGAGCTCAATGAAGGTCTGAATTGTTGGAAAGAACCCATTGTACTTAATGATTCTTCCTTTCAAGATATTCAAAATATCTTAAATAACTTGCTGTTTGTATGTCTGTTTTTTTAAGGCACTTTATCATTGCCAGGGGTGAGCAAGGTGTGGACTATCGGCCGCAACAGGTGGCCATGGAGCATATATGGGGGGGGGAAGAAATATATGTATGTATATATTTCTATATATCTATGTCTCGGTGATTTGGAGGGTATTTCCACCTCATTTGGAGACCCCCTAGACCACCTGGGGTCAAAACCAAATTTTGTGAAATTTTTCATATTTTATTTAATTTATATTTTATTTTATTATCAAAATGTTTGCTAGGCACCCAAGAAGGCCCCCAACGACACCCTTTTGTCTTCTAAAACACTTGTAGGGGAAAAAAGCTGCAGCTGGTGCAGTGAAGGGTGCTGCCTTCCAAAGTCTCCTGGAACACTAATACACACTACCAGTCTTTTATAGTTGCCCACACTGATCTAAACTAACATGGTTTCTTCAAAGCTAGCAAACTAAATCATTAAATGTTTTAAAGATCAAATAGCTTATCTCTGTAACACAACCACCTTCCCTTGAAATAAAGTCTTGAAATTATTTTGGATGTCAATGTTTTTGCTATTTTATTTTTGGGGTATTACAGTTTAAAATACAGTTTTAAAAGAAAAAATCATTCTAAGTTTTAATTTTTTTAAAGTGTCTGATTTTATTCCTGAAATTTTATACTACCTATTCTGCAGTCAAGGTAGGATTTAAAATAAAATCCTGATCATAAAGCAGACCCACAGGATATCATAATATAAGAAACATATATGCCTTTTGGGTAGGGAAAATTGTAAATAATTGAGATCATAGAAAAAACATTTATATATTTTAATGTTTTCTCTTAAAAGAATTATTCCAACCATCTTGTAAAATATTTTCCAATGGTACAATCTGGGCTATACCTACTTTTTAGTTTTTACAAGAATGAATATTTTCCAACGGTATAATTTGGGCTATACTTTGTTTTTAGCTTTTATAAGAATTAATATTCATAACAATAGTGTAGGCTCTATTCTATTCCCAACTCATACTGTAACTGTATAGCTATAATAATTAAGTCTTTTGTTGTTAATAGAAAACTAAACTAATTTTAATTATGTTTTGACTTCCTTTCCCTGTTACTTCAGGATGCATCCATACTCTGTCACCTATGGACTAGAGGTGAACAACTGATTTAAAATTTTAAAAGAGGAGCTAAATGGTAAATCGTTTAACAAAACTGTTCCTCATTTTTCTGTTACAAACTAAACTGTAATTTGAAAGTAAAGCCAGGAAGTGCAATACATTTCAAATGGCCTAGGAATTCACAGAATGAATAATCATTTAAGTTCCAATTCTATATAGACTTGCTAGGAACGAAGCTCCACTGAACTCAGAAGTCCTCCATATATCCAGGGGTTCTGTTCCAGGTACCCCTGTGTAACAGAAGAAACGTGAACGAGCTTCCATTTTACATAAAGGTACACAACACTTCACATGAACACAAATTTGCATGTGTGGAAGGGCTACTGTACTTCTGAATAGATAGATATTATATGGGACTGTGATAGCACTTTTACAGTAGCGTTGTTATCTGACCTACAGCACTGGAGACAGTGAAAAAAAGATCCCAAATTGTATCTGAATCTGTTTTAATGGTCTCTGATATTACCTGAGTGCATCATAAAGACTTGATGGAATATGCTTTCAAACAAAGGCCAGTTTGAAAGTAATTACTTTGAAAGTAATTACCAAAGTAACTACTGGGGGAAACTGAATTTCTGTGTCTGATTTGAAACAGACAAAGAAAAGACATAATATTTCACATTAGAAAATTACAGAACAGTATGAAAATGGCCAGTCCAAAAAATCATGATGAAATGCCAAGATACATAGCATACTTCATCACTCCAATTATATTTAGATTCTCATTAGCTTCTTTTACAGTTCCCTTCATTTGTGGTACCTTCCTATTTGGAGCTAATTTTGGTGTAAAAATAAAATCTCTTATGCTCTGGAATGTATGAAAATAAATGCCTCTGTTATTTATATGTGTTTTAAGAAAAGCTGTGCTGGATAAGGCCAACAGCACTCACTATGAATAACGACCAAACAGATGGCAACAAGACATTAACAGAACAGGAATGGAACAGCTCCCTCCCACATGTATTCCTCAGCAACTGGATTGTAGAAGCATACTGTTCCTAATCCTGGGCATTAATAAGTACCCAGCATAACTAGTCACTGATAAGCCTTAGTGAATTTGTTTAATCCTCTTTTCAAACTAACCAAGTTAAGGACCGTCACTATATGTTGTGACAGCCCATTTCATATTTAAGTACAGTTTAGAAACTGCAGAACACAGCATGTCACCTAAAACATACAACTGCGAAAAAATCGACACTGTACAAATTTCATCACTGAAATTTCATCATCTTCTGAATTGTCACGTCTGCATAGGAATAATACCATCAGTGAAGTGGTTCAAACTATAACACAGTGGATTGCAACTTAAGGCTGTGTTTCAGGCCTTTTAGAAAAAGACGGAGCCTCTCTTTTTATAGGAACCACTGCAGTGTAGGATTATGTGATATGCTAAGGTCAGTCTTGTCAAGCCTCAAATAGAAGGAGGATCTTTGGAATTATAGTGTATACATAATTATTAACAAGGAAACAGCTATTACTAAAACTGTGATGAATGAACTCACAGGAAAAAAAATACCGAACCTTTAAAAATTTGAATAGGTTATGATAAACGGCAAGATCTTAGTAGGCTGCTTACCAATGTGAATTTCTACAGTATCACTTAACGCTGATAGCTGAGCCATAAATATTATGTTTCACTTACATGTGCTGTAAATGTTCACATTAACTTAGTTGAATTTAATTTTGAAATAGTATAGAAATATCCTGGAAAGAACCACATTATTAATAAACACACACAATTTAAATTTCATAGAATAAATGATTGTCTCTCACAGCTCTTCATGAGTTTGTACTAATCATTAGTATATGCATGTTAGTTTAAATGTTATTATTCATTTACCCAGCTCATACTAACGGGGCACTGTTTGCACAATGTCACAGTTTTAACCAGAAATACTTTGAAGGTGCAGGTACACACTACATCCCAGTAATTTCGATATTAATTCAAAGATTTTCAATTACTTAAACAGTCCTATCAGCGCAGCACAGAGTATGTATGTTGCCAATTCTTCTCTGGCAGCTAGAACCCATTATGCTAAACTGGATACTAATCTGAAAGTCTGAGCACTGGCTTTTGAGAGGGGGTACACTATGAGAGGCTGTAGGAGGAAAGAGGAAAGCCCCACTATGTGAGGATGCTTCTAACTTGCAGCTCTTTAGACTGGAATTGGGGTTCCTAATTTAACTAGGATTCTGGTGTCACAGAACCTATTTTTGCTCACTGGCAATGTCTAAATAAAAGCATCTTAAAGTTCTGTTCAGCAATGTCTGTAGTCTTTTCAGAAAAAGGCATTAAAATATTTTTTTCTGACAGAAATGAATCCTAGAAAAAGTTTTTACAGAAGTCCTTATTGTTTTCTTTTCTTTTCTTTTCTTTTTTGAATATGGACAAATAACTTTAACAAGAAAATGGAACATGTTGGAAATATCTGTATACATTAATAGTGAATTATGGTTACTCAGAGTCATCTAGGTTTGCTGATCTATTCTAGGAAGATGATCCTGTGATCTGGCCATTATACTCTGCTGTTTCCATTTTCAGGATGTAAGGGATGATGCTGTCAATTGGAACATTTCCAATGAGCCCAGTAAAAAACAGTTCTTCTGTAATACTAGAGCTCATCAGTCTAAGTGCTGGCAGGCGAACAAGAATCCGGGCTAACCTGTAATAAAAAAGTTAGTAAAATACGTCAAGGCACAGCATTTATCAGCATAGGTCAGATGCTTAAGAGTTCCAGAAGAGGTGAAGAATGGGCAGTTGTGGTATCCCCCCTTCCTTTAAGGTATGTGGGAGTATTTATTTAGACAGGTTTCATGAAAAAGCAACAGCCACGATAAAAGCATATAGCAAAAGCAGATAAAGATCTAAGCAAGATTTTCAATTAATGCTCTTGGAAACAGAAACAAAAAGCTTAAGGAACTTACACTCTTGTGCTTAAGCTTAGCAGTTTGAACAGTCTCTCAAAGAAAATGTGGTATTTGAGGGCTGTAGAGTATTTCAAACCTTATATTGGCATCCCCGCTTTTGACATTCCACTTTTTAACAATCCATCCTTTTGACTCTTCAGTTATAACCAGCATCCTTTCATTTGATGCATGGTCCACTGTTTTGACCTATTTTGTCATGTTTCCATGACCTTCTACATGCTTCTGCAACCACATGCTGCTTTCTCTCAATACACTGTATTATTCAGATTCGCAAGTGATACACAGTGTTTTATTTATATTTTTCAGTGACCAAAATGCATCTGTAAGCTAAAAGACCTGGGTTCCGTATTTTGCCAATTTCTGCTTTTTGGCAGTGCTATGGTACCTAACCTGTCAAAAAAGCAGAGGATGTCTGTTTTTGGATCTAAACATTTATGGTTTAATATTTCTCTGTCAGTTTTTACAATTAAGGAAAGAAACCCTATCAATGGTAGCACCCAAATGCAATTGGTTACAACACTTATCCTAAGCCTTCACAGTCTTAATGACTAAGTTTTTAAAGTCACAGATCTTGAAGCTATTGGACAAAAAATACTGTTATCCTTTACATGTGGTTTTTGCTTATTTATTATTTATTTACATTAAAATATTCACATTTGCCCTATATAGTAAGATCTCAGGACAGCACGCATATAAATAGATTGAAATATAACCTATAATTTAGATTATTAAAAAAATAATATAAACTGACTAAAATGATTAAAAACAATGAAGAAAATTTCAATAGAATAAAAACATATTAAGGACATTAATAAGTTAAAACATGTTAAAACAGTTCAAAACCATGTGCATACGCGTTCTGGAGTAAACAAGTAAGGCACAAAGGCTCTCGTAACATCCACGCTTTTACTTGGTTCCTAAATGAAGCTGGTGTTGGTGCCAACTGGGCCTCCAAAGGGGGAGTGTTCCACTACTGCAGTGCCACAGCTGACAAGGCCCTCTCCTTCATGCTGATACAGTGTTCGCCTCACTGGCGGGACACAGACAAGGACCCCCTCCCCCAGACTTTAATCCTCCAGCAGGCATATAGAGAGAGAGAGGCTCCTTCTGGTACTGAGCTCTTAAGATGTTTAAGACTTTAAATATCATCCCAAACATCTTGAATTCAGACTAAAAATGTACTGGTAGATTGTGTAGCCACAGCCTACTTAGTTACTGTATTTGCCAGTGTATTAGACACACTGGTTGGTGTATGAGACGCACTCTACTTTCAGACCTTGTCCTTTAGGAAAAAAATTTTTAGTACCCGGCTGAGGCAAAATACATAGGAAGGGGGAGTGAAAGGAGATGTGGCATGAGGATTCCCCCTTTCCCTATTTTCCTTTTGAGAATTCCTCTTGGGCAAATCCCATTCTCTCAGGGTCAGAGGCAACTCATGACACCCCCCTGAACAAATCTTGCTGGGAAAACTCCTCCATAAACTGGAGCTGAGTTGCAGGCACTTAAGAAAAGCAACTGGGAAGGGAGAATGAAGACAAGAGCTGCTGAGCCCTGTGCAGAAGAGGGGTAGGGAGGCAGCAAAAAGAGGGGGCTCAAAGCATCTGGAGGCTGCTCCTCTTCTTTCTAGGACCCCCTCTTCTTGACTCATTTTCTTCCTCCATCCCCCCTCAGCAAGGTGGTAGAGGCTGGGGTAGAAAACAGGAACAAGCAGGTCTTCCAGGAGAAACCAAACCTCCCGTTCAGGCTGGGAGGGAAGAAAGTGCACCTCCATCCCACTCCTTTCCCCCCACCACAGGAACAGAAACCAACAGGGTTTTGTGGGCTGTGCTGAGCAGGAGCCTACCAACTGTAAGGGAGGGGGGACTGGGAAAATGTCCTGTGCCACAGCTTAGGCAGTTCCTTACTCCCCCCTCCCCATCCCAGAGGTAGCTGGCTCCAGGAAGAAGACCCGGCTGGGAGGGGTGAATGGGAGGAAGGAGGGAGGGGCTGCAGCAAGATGGGCTCTTCCTCTCTTAAAGAGGCTGCCGATGTTTCCCCACTTTCTTTTTTTCTCTTAAACCCAGAGAGCTTTATTCCACACAAATCAACAGTCTACAAAAGGATTAAATACAAGAGGTAAGACTGTACAAAGTACAGGCCCCACTCTAAGTCAATTGTTTGCAGTAGTTTTCAAAGTACCGTATTTACTGGTGTATAAAATGCACCCCATTTTCAGAAGGCATTTTTTAAAGAAAACAGTACGTCTTACATGCCAGCAAATACGGTAGCACTTTTGGGTTTCACTGTGTGTGATGCATTGCTTCTTTATTCGGAAGAAATCTAAAAATAGCTTTGGCTATACTGTGCCTTTTTTTAAAAAGGTAAGTGCAATTTTGTTTGTCAAGTCTCACAGCACCCCTACTTAATACAAACCTGTAGGTGTCTTCTGGATAGGTTTTTTGGACATAATCTTGTAGCTCCATTTGAGCTTTTTCCTGGAATTTTTCTATCTGGCTGGAATTTGTCAGACCAGGGTGATCTATAGAAAAAAGAAGAAAGTACATTTATTTGTACTCTAAAATGTGGCACTTAATTTCCCCCCCTTACATTCAAAAACATATAAGCTACCACCTCCCAAAAATGCCCTGTTGCTTTCTACCCAAGAAAAACAGATCATCTCTATACAAGGTTAAAAATAAAAATGAAATCAGCAGACACAAATCTGAAATCAGAAACGGCAGTGTTCAGAAACCAGGGGGAGATAATTTAAATCTGTCACAACATTCTAATGCCTGCCAAAAAGCTGCCTTTTTCCAAAACAAAGGAATTTAATTGGAAGACTGCAGTTTGAAATTGCTGAATAACAACTTATCAACACTCTAGAGAACTCATTTCATAGAATCATCAATTCTATTTATTCACACTTAAATTATTATAAAATTGCTGCAAAAAATAACACGTTTAAAAGATGACACTATTTAAAAAGTAATTCACATTTTTGCATGCCTTATGTTTAGTCTTCTTTGTGGAAACAGTATCCTAAAACTCAGTCACCCATTCCAAGATGGTACACAATGAAACTATTTTTAATCAGTTCAATTATTTCACCATTTAATATCCTTCTTTGCCAACACATCATAATTATGCGTTGCTTGTTAACAGGAAAATTTTCCTTTAAAAAAATAAAAAAATAAAAGGGTGCTATTGTCCAAATCTAATCTGACTTCTAGTCCAAAGCTTGTGCTTTTCTATCCACCTGTTCAAAATAATAAACCTCTAGTGGCATATGATCACCACCAGTCAAGCAGTCCGATGACTCAGTAAAAGATAGCTCTACTGCAAAAGAAAATTCATCAAAATTAAGACTCCTATTCATTTTAAAAAAGGCAATTCCTCTATGATTAATCAGCTATGAAGCACTTTCTTTAAGTATATTAAAACACACTTCAGTAATCCTTTAAAAAACTTTAGCAGTCCCATAGATTTGGGGGCCTGAGACCTAAAACCAAAAGCACGCACCACTTGTTCACCCTGTTAAAGTGTTGATTTTTATCTGTAAAGCCCTAAATGGTTTCAGGATAAGTTATTTCAAAAGGCACTTTCTACTATATGAGCTTTCCCATAATCTGCAACTGTCACAGGAGGTCCCATTACAACTCCCACCCCCTTGAGAGATTGAGAGAAGGGTACGCCAATCAAGATGGGCCCTTTTCTATAGCAGTATCCTGACTCTAGAGTCCCCTTCTGCAGACTGTAAGATTAGGTTCCTCTTTATCAGGCTTTGCACAGGAAGTACTCCTTAGAATTTTTAGTGGTTCCTAATGTCAGTTCCTAATTCTATTATCACTGACATTCTGGCTTGTATTGTCATTTCTTAAAAGGCTAGCTTATTCTATTTTTATTGCTTTGTTTTCATCTGACTTTGGTATACTGCCCCAAGTAACCCAGTGGACAACAGTCACAGAGAATCTGAATCAAATGTCAAGTCCCTTATTCTCCTCCACTTCCAGAGCAGGAGAAGAATAACAGAGCTGTCAAGTATACTCAAAACCTGTTCTTTTCTTCTCCACATTTTTTGGTTGGGGGTAGAATAAGAAAATGGATTCTTAATCCCCATCCCATAAATATACTGAAAAAAATTTTCCTGTGTATCTGATACCTATCCTGAGTGAAAAACATTCTACAGACAATGGACTACCACTACTTTAGAAACTGAATTTTGTAAGAAAGTGTTCTACAACTGAACAGATACTTTCTCATTTATATTGTTCTATAGTCTCCTAATCTAATCTCTCTTCCCAGACACCACTGCTTTAATGCTTTAAACTGCTGTGAGCAGGGGCTGCTTCCAAGCGACTAAACTTTGTGGTCCAAGATGAAACTAATCTCTAGAAGAAGGGTCTTTTAAATGGAGTACAATGACTACTGAGAGCAACTCCCACATAGAGTGAGTAAATGTACGACTCTTGTGTCTTACAAATGTTTACTCACCTTCTGTCTGGTCAATTACAACCTATATTTATCTCCCCAGCTGAACTTTTGTCCCAGCCATACAGAATACAAAGGAATTAAACTCTCTCACAGACAACAGCCAGTGCATATTTTAAATTTCATCTGTTTCAAATAATCCCAAGTCCTTGCCGACTAGGCACTGGCACTGGGAGAATCCTGTTTACCTTATATTTTCTCATTTTTTTTATTGGTAAGTAGATCCACAGAGTAGTAGGCTTTCAGTAGCAGACTTTTTGCATTTTCCATCATTTGAGGGTGACTGTCTTAATAAAAAAAATGTTAGCACAGAGAGTCTTTTCAGCCACTTTAATAGCTACCATTTTTATTTCTGTTAAGCACTATTTAAATTCAACATAGAAAATTGGCAATCATCCAAACAGTCTTCCCTCAAATGCAGTGGCTTTGTAAAACAGATGTATTGAAAATCAACACAGAAGAGCCAATGAGGATAACACGCCTTCCAGACAATTCCTTTCTTAGCTATTAAGGACTTTCACCCTGGAATGATTTAGCATGCTGTGCTTTGCAGGTTAGTGGGCAGTGGGTGGATGCATGGAAGCCTTAGCTGATTAGCTACAATCCTCAGGCATTACACAATCTGCTTTACAGCAGTCCTCAACTATCTAGTTTATTGGCTATCATGATACTGGAATTATTTTGATGTGGATATGTGAAAAAACAAGGAGTGAGAATAAGGTGCTCAAAAAGATGCATATTTAATATTTTGGTTTTAAGTAGCACACACAGAAGTAAATCCTTAGAAGACAACAAATTAAAAGTCAACACAATGGCTTAAATCCCTTTGAGAGACTGTGTAGAGTAATACTACACTGGCATAAATCTGCATGATTGTCAAAGGAACCAAGACACCTAGATTAAGGGGAGGATGGAGTTATACCTGCACAATTTTTATATGAGCACTGTTGTCTGTTATGCAAAATGAGGGAACAATTGCAGAAGAAGGTCTTGGAGAACTCCTTCGGCAAAACATGTAACTGCTTGAGCACCTGCCAAGTTAGGCAGGTTTGAAACGCCAACAAGATTCAGGTGAATAAACCAGTTAATTTTTCACTGAAAAATGTCAAAATGTTCCTTTGTGTGGTTCATTCAGTACAACAGTTTCTTCACCAATGGATTTTGCTGGTGTCAGAATATAAGCTTCGTGTAAATTCAGTATCTAAAGAATATTTAAGACAAGTGAAGACTAATGAAATAATTACAAAATGCCTTACCAGGACTAAAAAGGACTATAGCTTTAAGGTAAGCATATTCATATCCATCAATATCAAGTTTAGCCATGCTGTTACAGAACTCCTGAAGTTTCCAGATGTGTTCCATCACTTGTTTTATTCGATCTCCAGAAAGTTTATCTACAAGTAAACATTACACATTCTCTTAAAGAAAGACAAATTTGCTTGAAATTCAGCCACATATCTAAGCCTTCTTCAGATACTAATCAACATTAAATTATTCAAACTCATGCAGTCTCTCATGGTCAACGGCTTAATTTCTTGCTATCAGTTACGGCAAACTCACATGTCCACTTCATGATTTTAAATTGTGAAGCAGAAACTTTTAGAAATACTGAGAAACAGAGACTTTAGAATATGGCCAAATATTCACTGAGACTTAGGTTCGAACTGATCAGACATATGTTTGAAAGGTGGCTGCTACTTTCAATGATATTTATATACTTAGAAATATACTATATAAGAGCAACTTTTTCATCAGCAAAAATTATTATAGATTCAGCCTTATTCACATAAAGTATTTTCCCCATGCAACTTGGTAATAACCCTTGCTTTCTCAGACTACAATCAGCCGCTTACCCTCACATCTTTCTGTTGTGTGATTGTCATAGACTGTTCCTATCACTCTTCTCCATTCCACTGAGCATGGCATACACTGAACATTATCCTTTACAATTTTATTATGATTGCAGACAATGCGAAAATGTAAAACATAGTAGAGCCCTGCACAAAGCACAATGGCTCAAGACTGGACTTATCATGAAGTATCTCTTCTGGTGCACAGACAGTGGACCAAACACAGGAAAGCTGAGGATGGGAGAGCCAACACATTAATCCATTTCTGTCCTGAAAAGAGGAAATCCCCTTTAGTTATGTGTGTGTGTGTGTGTCTATCTGCCTTCAAGATGCCTGTTAACTTACAGCAACTCCATGAATTTCATAGGGTGTTCTTAGGCAAGGGATGCTCAGATGTGATTTTGCCAGTTCCCTCCTTGGAAATACAGTCCACAGCATCTGGTATTCATTGGCTGTCTTCCATCCAAGTACTAGCCAGAGCTGACCCTGCTTAGCTTCCAAGATCATACAGGTCCTGGTGTCTTTAGAGTATGTAGACTGTTCCCCTTTAGTGGCAGACGTTAATTTCAGTGGTGGAGCTGAAACTGTAGCTCAGAACAAGAAACTTCATTGTGTGCTGAACTGAATAAAAGAACTTCCAAACAGGAAAGCAATGAGCACAGGACACGATATCAACTTAGGAGGACCTACCTACCTGTTGTGTCTGCAATATCTGTATAATTCTCTGTGTTATGTATGTGTCAACTGCATTCAATGGAAAGTTTAAAGGATAAATATACTATTGACAAAAGTGTTTGTGATGTCTAATTTATATTGTTTTAGCATTTAACATCTTAGGTGTGTATTTGAAACAGTACGCAAATAGGTTATTACAATGATATGTGTTATAAGAAGGTGAAACACAAAGTATAATCAAATACAAGTATTTTAATGTGAGTAATTGGTATGTTTGGGTATTAGGAAAATTGTGTCAATATGTAATGTATGAAATTGCAATATGTGTAGTGTATTGTATACAGTACATGTATTGTATTGTATTGTAACGTGTTTAATGTTTTGTTTGTATTAAGGTGCCAGATTCTCATTGCTCTTGATTGAGACCTATGGAGGCCTCAGCAGAGCAAGGATCTCTGAAGGAGGAACGTGTGTGTGAAGGGAGCAGCCAGGCAAGCCTGGCTGGTTGGAGACAGCCAATCACAGCTCAGGGAATGCTGTGAAGGCAGGACTAGGAGGGAGAAGAGAAGACATACAAAACTGAGGCTCAGAATGCAGACATGAGAAATGTGGCCTAAGTAATAGAGAAAAGCTGTAAGAGAGATAGGACAGTCAGCCAGGGGAAGAACTGAATAGGATTTTGCAGGCCTATGAATGATAAATAAGAGGCTAATTAATTTCTGCTTGCTTATTCTTTTTACCACTGTGTCTGGCTGTTCCTATTAAGTTTTGATAGAGAGCCTGGTCCTATTTACCACAGTGAACCCACTGAACAATATATCCACTGGTTTGTACAGGGATCAGCTTGTGACCCAAGAACCCAATCTAGGAGAGGATTTAGAAAAGAAAAGGAGGAAGGTGACAAGAGCCCAACGGTTTGGAACTGCAGAGTCAGCCTGGAGAAGTGATCCATCACAGGGTAAATGTCTGGTCTCCATTTGACCGCTTATCTTCTTTCCTTAATTGATGAAAGATTTCTATGAGATGAATATGACTCAATTCTAGTCCCTTGGTGATGACCTGTGGCTACAAAGGCCCTTGCTGGTGAACCAAGGAACAAACTGGTACAGTTGTGCAACTCCATTTGCTTTGGTAGCAGAACCCTTGCCCTGCTTGATAGACAAAGGATCTTTAAAGAATGTCAGTTCATCTTTATATTCATGCTTCATTATTTTCTTGGAGTGCCTTGGTGACTGGTCCTCCATTTCTTGCTCCTAGAAACCTTCAGCCACACGGATCACATTCGGATCCCTTGTTTGGGGGATTACTAGAGGTTGGGAAGGCCAATTAGTTTTGTGGTTCTAACAGCTCCTAGTACAGCATTACCACAATGAACTCACAGAACAATACATCCACTTTTCTATACAGGGATCAACTTGAGGCCCAAGAACCCAGTCCAAGAGAGGAAGGTGGAAGAAGAAAAGGAGGAAGGTGACAGGGGCCCTAGTACAGCATTATGCTCCTAGTACAGCATTATGCAGCCTGATCATTGTGTCCACTATATCTAATCCCTTCCAAGAGCAGGGAATGGAGGTATATGATCCCTCCTCCCGACCAAAAATGTGTTAGCAATGAGGCACAATCTCAAGCAAAGGAAAACCACCTGCTGTCTCCTGGTAGGATGATTTCCCACATTCACAAATAATTCACCATGGTGCAGAAACAGGAGGTGATGGTGCCAGAATGTCAAGCACCTACCAGGTGCAAAGCGATCATGTTTGGTTTCTTTTCTAGAACTGTTAGGGGTGGAACTTAATTCAGGGATACTGAGACAATGGTGGGTCCCACTGAAGTGAAAAAATGGTACAAGGAAGGGGCCAGAGCATGTTGCCTGACATTCTACTCCCTGAGTAGGTGGTCCATCTTTCACTCCATGGAGGTGACACCCGACCTCTGAAGAGGACCAAAAGGGAAAAAAAGGCAAAGGGAATGAACAACATTGGGTTTTTTTTAGCAGACAAAAACTATACTTCTAATGTTACATACGGGCAGCATAGGTAAGCCTGCTCTTCTCATAGAGGTAGAGCCAAGACTGAAGGCATAAAGGAGGGGGGATTCCCTTCTCTCAGGGCTGAAGTGGATTTTTGCTGTTGGCCATGCTTTTTTCAGCAAAAGAAGAAAGCTTATTCCTGTTGGCTCCATTCCTCTGTCAATTAATGTTCACTAGGTCAAATTACCTTCAAGTCTTTTTTTAAATCATTGAAAAAATCCAACCTCTCAGGTCTTCAGAAATTTAAGAATATTTTATCAGAGTTTTAAAGGAAAGATACAATGTCAAGAAGTTTAAACTGTAAAGATTTCTGGGAAAATTTGTGCTCAGTATGAAGGATAATGTTCCTGTTTTTATTCACTGAGTGACAACTGCATTTTTTTGTCATCAGTGCAGCATAAAAATAGCAGAGATAATATTTTCAGAAAAATAATTTATTCTCTAAATTTCCATTCAAAAACTTACTTTCTCATTTCTCACTATTAAGAACTGTATACTTTGTAAAATATATACATTTCACTTTGACTTAAATATTATATAACATGACTTATATTGGTAATAATTATGTAGGTATTTATTTTAGTGCACTTAAGTATTCTGTGAATATCAGGCTTCAAGGAGCATTTTTCTCTTGAATGGTGACCAGCTGTAACATCTGACTTAGAACTCCCACCC
Source organism: Ctenosaura bakeri (assembly GCA_948474755.1). NCBI lineage: Eukaryota > Metazoa > Chordata > Lepidosauria > Squamata > Iguanidae > Ctenosaura > Ctenosaura bakeri. The sequence goes on from CAOLHI010002196.1 coordinate 246,567, forward strand.
TAGCCCACAAACTTGCGGCAAGAAACAATGAGGAAATCTGCATTACACACCAAAGCCAGGCACCTTGTCTTGTTGTGAATATGCACCATGTTACTCTCTTTTTCTCCATTATATACTTGTACTGGGCACAGATAAACAAACCATCAAGATTTTCTCGATAGTTGGTTTATTATGCCATCTAACAGTGGGCAACTTCCCACTTGATAGGGGAAAAAAGAAACAAGATAACAACAACAACAACAACACTGGGTTCTTCTTTTGCTTTATGGAGTGGGGACTAACAGAAAAGTGAAGGAAGTGGTCTACTGCCAGATAACACAATAAACAAATCATGGAGAGAAAAGGCTGGTTTGTGTAGTAACTCCCATTACAAGTGAGCATGATCACATGGTGCCTGCCTTTCAGTGTAGTAGTGATCTGTGCAGTATTTTAAATATTCTACATTTATCCCTGAAAATCAAGAGCTATTAATCAAGGATTAAGTACACCACAACTGTATAGTTGTAGCGTCTCTGTCTTTTTCACTTTCCAAGAGGCCAGTAACTCTCCTACATCTGTTGTTTTCACAGATCTCTCTTAACCACCCTTCAGCTTGGGATGCTGGAAAATCTTACAGCCCTACACAATCAAACGTAGGGCACCTACCTCTCCATGGCCTCTGAATATCCTGCCTCTTTCCTTGCACAGAAGAACTACATCAGTTCTGTTGTGTTTGAGGGCCTGGCTTGGGGGTGGAACCTGCCTATTATAATTAAGTTTGAAAGGATTTAACAAATCAAATCAATAAATGATGGTAACGACTTAATACTTTTGTACACCCAAAACAAACACGTAAAATAGCCCAAAGCAAACCCAACATACTGAAAAGATCTTAATGAGACATCACTATTGTTCTTGCATGCAGTTTTTTGCACTACAACTAACATTTCTACTATGAGATGAGCACAGGTTAATACAAGAGATGAAAGCAGAAAGCCACCTGAAAGGAAGAGTACTGGACAAACTTTTTGTCCACGTTATCACACACTATGCACAACTGATGTAGTCCAGAACTTCTACACTCACTAAACATTTTCCAACAGCATATGGCTATTTAAGACCTGCCCACAGAGTGTACTTTTCAGGTACATTTACATTGGTGAAGTTTAGTGAGTAGGTGGCTTTCAAAATAGAAAATGTTCACTACAAAGAGCTTATCCATGAGTACACATTAGGCTGCAACTACTATTCCACTTATGCAGTAGGATCCAGAGATAAGCTGAGTAGAATCCTGGTTCCAGAAAAAAGTATTTTTTGGTTCAGGATCCAAGTCATGGCTATGTCAGTGTATGTATCTCATGTGATTAAAATCTCTGCCTAGTAATCTAATAATAAACATTTGTTAATAAAGAAGTCCTGATTTTATTGAAGAAATGTTTAATTTGGTCTTGCAATCTAATTTTGCTTTGACCACATTATGAAAGCCAGTGAATGCTTTAAGAATAAAAGGAAGTAAATATGTATGCAGGAAAACAGTATGTATATACATATTATGTATGTAAAAATATGTATGTAGGAAAACATATACTGTAGTACTTCATCATCTTTACCCTCTCTGCTGAACAGGCAAGGTTTCCATACCGCTCACAAGGTAGAAGCTAAATATACAGTTTTGTATGTTCGCATCCACAGAATCTGTTACAAGCCCAGTGCATCTATCTCTCAGTTTGTGCCAAACATATAGATACTTTTCAAACAAAAAAAAACAGGGAAATATCCATCAATAGGAAGGAGTTACACACAATTATTTAATGCCTTGCTACTTGTGAAACAAGGGCCCTATACACACACTACTTGCATGCACAGCATTTCTATGAAAGCAGTAGCAATACCTTCAGTCCTCCTCATTGCATTATTTCTCTTACCCTTTATCATCTGCATAAGAAGCACAGTTGTCTGAAGTGTAATCCCAGTGTAGCAAGCAGCAACTCCTATGAAAGACCTAACGTGACTGGAACATTCCTAATCATGTAGAACCCCAATATACAGGGGGCTGCTTGTGCACTGGGGTTCCACTGACACCTACATTAAAAATGCAGATGATGGACAAAGGAAATGCAATATCAGGTTCAGGGCTAAAACTATGGTCTGGCTCCAATTTCAACACACGTATAAACTATTAATGAGTAATGCATAAACAGGACAAAAATTTCTGCAAAATACATTTAAAATTATACTCCAACCGTTTGATAGGTATCCTAAACATTTAGTAAGTAAGCTTACCATCACAAAATTAAAAAAATAAAATAAAACCAAACATACCTTCTTGTATACTATTTTGCAGATGGTTGACAATAGCTGCCAGGATAGTGGACAAGCTCATAACCTGTGCACATTGTGCAAGGCCTAAAGTAAACAGTTCGTTCCAGCAGGCACGCACAAGACTTGTATTGCAGTCCTGCCTAAAGGTTATAAAAACAAATATCACAGGACTTAATTTCATTTTTTGTGCAGATGTACCACAATTCAAGTGTCTGTTTGTCATGCTATACAAATCTACATGCCTGGACTTGAATAATTAAACTTAGCGTGTTCCTTAATGGGACCACAACAAGAACCATAGTAAGGCATTTGGTCTGACCTATTAATTCCTTTGAATACCTCACAAGTGAACACTACAGATTTCTGTCTTTTTTTAAGTTTTAAAATCCAGATTTGTAAACTTATTTTGATGAATTTAGACACAAGTTGTCACCCTGAAGATTTCCATGCAAGTTTGGGACGAGTCTGGCTTTCTCTGAAATTGGTGCTTTCAATCATTTTACATGGAATTTAGCATTAAACATATATTAAGGACTACAGGTAGTATCACTTCACTTTTATCTTACTGAAATCATCAACATTGCCCAGGCAATGCTGAATAAATTTCCCAATAAAATAGCATGTATTTTCTGAACTGCTCAATGATAGGACTGCATTAAGATTGTACTGTTGGCATTGTTATTTCTAACTGGTTTTCATGCAATAACTATTAGGCTTTTGCTGTATGTAGTGAAAACAACTGGAGAATTAGTGTTAGTTTAGAACAGACTGGTTTCCTCTTTACAAAAATACTTACAGATGGAAATCTGGAAAACTAGATAATATGGCAGTTACTTATTAGCTCCCTGCTTGTTCAGCATCAAGATGAAATGGTGCTTAGGCACACTGGTCTGACGGTGGTCACCCAATCTGGGGTGCTGTTTGAAATTTTTGAAGTAATATTCCCTCCCTGCTCTGCCTCTTGCTTCAGTGGCAAGGATAGAAAGTATACTGTTCTTTCTGAAATGTCTACCCACTATTTACTTTTCCTATACTGAAGGCCTTTCTTGGGTACCCTTAAAGGCAGATTCTGGTTAAAGAAACAAGAAGAAGAGAAGAAGAAGAAGAAGAAGAAGAAGAAGAAGAAGAAGAAGAAGAAGAAGAAGAAGAAGAAGTAGTAGTAGTAGTAGTAGTAGTAGTAATAGTAGTAGTATACCCTAGCTGACATGAAACTGTAAGGCAACCTTTGGCAAAAAGGTGATTGAGAACAACTCTATCTTTATGGAAGCACAGAAAGGGTTTATCACAGCAAGAACACAGACAATTCACTCATTGTTCTGGCAGAAGTGATCACAACAAGGAAGACAATCTTAAATGTTAGTATGTGTTCATCCACTTGTGCCAAAAGTTCAATTGGCCTCAATATCATCTGGGAAAGCATTAGTGGAAGCAATCAAAATTTAATTGGATGCAAAACAGGAAGGCACAGGTGAACAAGTCCCTTAAGAAATCTCTTTACTGCCAGGTTACTAAATATCTTAGATGAGGCTGAAGAAGGTGACTGATTCAACTACAGCTGACAGACTGATCTTCAATAAAGAGAAGGAGGGATCTCTCTAGCAGATAGAAGAAAGTGTAGCACTGTGAAGGGCTCACCAGGAGTTATACCTGCAGATCTTGTGATCACAAATGCACAAAATGTTTTCTATTTGTATTCTTATTTGCTTCCTCATGGAAAATTTACAAGCCACTTGTAAAATAGATATCAGCCTTGATGACCCAAGGGGTTGATCCTCCAGAATATAAGCAAAAGTATTTTCTGCTCCACCATGTACACCACTATAGGGAAAATGTGTCTTTAGACATGTTGGTGGAACAATGGAGTGTCACAGTGTTGAGGAGACTTGTATCAACTCTGGCAGCAGCATCAATGTGGAGAATGATGGTATGGCTGCCCCTGGTAATGATACCTGCCTCTGTTGAAGAAGGAATAGCAGAGGTAAGACCACAGAGTCTTGTGCCAGAAGGGTTTGTGTCAGTGACAATCAACAGAAGAGATAGAAATATGAGGTGAACCCTCTTGGTACTAATAGTCTTGGCAGGAGAGATGTGAATTAGAACAAGATCATTCCCTCTCATATGGGGACCGATCCCTTGAAGTGGAAGGTTATTGTTGTCAGCATCCAGAAGATCAGGACTGATGAGATATCTGGAAGAGATCAAGGACAGCCAAGCAGGAAAAGGCCTTTGAACAGGAAGTTTAGCTGAGAGAGTATCCTAAACCTCTTGAATGGAGAGATCCTGCCTAATGGATGTGGTCAATAACTACATTTAGGCTTTGGTTGAGACTGTACCCAGTACAGCCAGACTGTTGGTACGACATATCAACAAAATCAATGCACATTAAGTGGCTGGAGTGAATGTCAATACTGAAAAAGTGAATGGAGATGATGTGAGCATTGATACCAAACAACAAATGAAGCTGGAGCAGGCACCAATACTGAGGGAGGAGATGAAGGAAGCTCAGCCTTGATCCAATGTAAGTATAGGTCTCTCTGACTTGGACTTTAATTTATTCTTGTTCTTCATACCTTTCTTCTTTTTTCTCCTTCACCTCTGATGTCTCAAGAGGAAGAGCTGACCCCTTAAGTTCAGACTGAACATGCCCAAATCAAGCCACCTTTCTACTAGAAGTTCCTCTGCCAGATGAATGGAGCTAGCCAATGGGACTTATGACCAATGCATGCCAGATGCCAGGGCCAAGGCATCGGTGATCTGTACTAGGCAAATGAGTACCAATGTTGTAACTAATATCAAAGGCCATTCAGGCTCACAGACACCATGCTCCATATTCTTGACTTTGAGGAGGACAAAGATTTAACTATAGAGACTGAAGCTGAATCGAGGAGCCTGTTCTGAGCCATCTGACTGACATCTTGAGACACTCTTCCCAGCAATGGGGTTTGAGATGACACACTTGGTTCTTAAAGGCCACAAAGTGAAGCCCTGGCAAACAGAATACTGTTAGACAATGTGGTTCCCACCTAGACAGCCAACACACTGAGATCACCAATATGACAATGAAATCTTCCAACCACAAGAGGAACAGACTTTAAAAAGAGGCTTTGAGTCCCTAAAAGAGATGGAGGGAAAGAGGGCCAAAGTCCTAAAAAGAAATAAAGAACGGCATGGTAGGAACACTGGAGAAATAAAACAGAAGGATGCAAAAGAAATAAAAGAAAAGAGAATGAAAGAGAAAGCCATTCAGAGACACATGAGAGGAGAACACTCTGAAAGATACTAATATTGAGATGGATGGAGAAAAACTAAGGGGAAAGTAGCCTTGTTTTTTGCCCATCAAAGAACAGAATGCTAACTGCCAGCAGTTATATGAACAGTGCCCCAGAGCTGGTAACAGTAAATCAAAAAAGTGCTAACATTCTGTATCATAACAAACACAAACTGGCTGCATCAAAGAATATGGAATGAAGAATAGGGAATAAAATGATACTTAAAAAAAAAGAGGTAAAATGTCCATGTACACGCACACACAAAGACAGTGAAGAAAAATAATAAAATCTAAAATTAACACTTGCCAAAGAACATACTACGATGTATGGCCCCAGCAGCACAATTATAATATGCACACAAATGGAAGAATACAGAGATTGAATTGAAAGAGGATTGGCTGCTAAAATTATTGGATGTAGCTGAAAGAGATAAATTAACAACATAGATAAGAGAAAAATCAGTAGTGACCTTTGCAAAAGAACATGTTTTTTGCAAGAAAAGAGTATTGTACAATGATGATAGGATTCAACAATTAGGATTTCTGGAAAAGTAGCATTGGAAGCATTTGAAAGGTATTTGTAGTTAGAGAAGTTTCTTTTTATAAAGTTACCTAGAGTTTTTGCTAGGAAAGTTGGAAACTACTTTTAAAAATATTCTTATTGTCTTCAGTTACTTTTTAGTATTTAGTATTTTATATGCTTTCATTTGTCTTTGTTTTTCTTGTTTAGTTGTTGTGGTAAATGGTTCTCTTGTTGTTTTCTTTCTTTTCTTTCCTTTTTGTTATAATTGTATATATTACCAAAAGTGATTATATATAAAAGCACTTGCTCAAGGGGGCAGGGGAGGAAAAGGCCCTTAAAAAGGGACTGCAATTTTTTTTTAACTTGGAATAAAGGAGTGTACAGGGAACTGCTGCCTTGCAACTGTGAAGGAAGACTTGGTCCTTCAAAGGTTTCATGAGTTCCAGATGTTCTGACCTAGCCTCTTGCTTCAAAGCTCATCAACAGGCTTCATAGGCAACAGCCAGAGGAGACAGTAACTATGTTGCCCAAATACAGAGACAGTAACTATGTTGCCCAAATAATCCTGCCATCATAGGAATACCTTGTTGTGTCTGTTCATGACACTAAATTTGAGAGTGTGATTGGATTGTGCAAATGTTTTGTAGTCTACTTTGAGAGACTCTCATAATTACAGTCTAAATAAACACATGTAATTTTCTCCAGTACAATTCTCAGCCCCAACTGGAGTTGTAGTTATTGTTGTTTCGTGTTCCCTAAAATAATTTCTGAAGCCATTTCCGCACTAGACTGTTATAGTACTATTATTTCACTTTCAACATCCTATGGAATCCTGGGGTTTGTGGTTTCGGGAGGGGCCAGCTGGCATAAAGTAATAGCTCCACCTGAGGAACTGTGCTACACCTTGCCATTCACCATTCCGTGGATTTACTGTTGAACTGCTGCAGCATCCCACACCCATTCCATGGCTGGTGGAGAACAGGTTGGAGAAGTGTCTAGCTATGTCCTCATACCCAGACACAGAATTACATCACTTACTGAGATCCACTGGAGTCCTCCAGAAGTCTCAGAAGAAGATTCAATCATTCTGTGTTTGGTTATGGGGACTTTACCAGACACTTCTCCAAGCTGCTCCCTGCTCTACATCAGCCATGGAAAGGCTGGGAAGGTAACTGAAGTGGCTCAACGGAAATTTGAGGGGTGGGATGTGGTCACTCTAGAGGGTACAAGGGAATACCAATCTCTGCAATGTCCAAAAAGGGCTGGGGAGAGAAAAAGGGGGGAGCCATACACACGCATAAGACAGATTTATATCTGTTTATGCCACTAACAGGATGCTAGCCATAGTCAACCAACTCTTTAAATAAGTTCCATTCATTAGTTGAGAGTAAGAAAAGGATTTAGGCAATCTTGCTTTTCAAATTTACAGCAATTTGAAAATGTAAACTTTATCACAAATTAAAATTAGAAAAAAAATGCATTTTTAACTGTTAGTACAGACTGAGAAGATTTAACTAATTTCTTATGCAAAAGAAACCATCTTCTTACCCTAGTGCTTGAAAAGCAGGAATAGATCTTGCCCAATGCATGGAAAGAAAAAGCAATCGGGATGCTGACTCACAAATGTAATGAACATTCAGATACTCTGGCATTGGGCTAGGCATGGTTAACTGTAAAAAAATGAGAAAGACTGAGGTTTACTATTATTAAATTCCTTCAAAACTATTAATAGATCACTTTTGGAAATAACACGGTAGAAAAGGCAAGGAGCAGAGATCTGATGAAGTGGACTGAAGTCCATGAAAGCTCATGCTGAACAATTATCAATTAATCTCCAAGGTGCTGCTTATACTCCCTTCCCTTTTCCTTCTTATGTCAAAACAGACTAACACAACTATCTCTTTGAATTGCAACATATTAGGAGTCTTCTACTGCAGATCCACAGGCCATAGATCGCTGCATTTGACATAGTTAATTATTTAAATATTCAAATTATTGGCACAATTTTAATTGAGTTTTCTTGAGAATGGTGATGAAAAATGTCTACCCCGACTTGAGAGCTGAAATGAGAGGTTGATACCTACTATGAATGGTCATTCTAGGAAGGTGTTTACAGTGACAACTTCAACAGAAGATGCATACTGAGCTGCTGATGGAAGGAGCCTTCTACTTTTGTTAAACAATACGAAGTAGACAAATTTAGGTTTCGCCGGGCAGCACATGGCAGAACAGTTTTGCAGACAGCAGCAACAGAAGTCAATTCATTGGCCCACCTTGTAAGTGATGGCTTGAGTATGTCCCACACGTGTGGATTGCTCCTTCAGCCTATCTGAGAATGAGAGGTTGATACCTGTCGAGAACAGTCATTCTAGGAAAGCTAAAGGAGCAATCTATCCCACCCAGGGTAGAAAACAAGAGAAATATCTATCTGTTCTGTCACTATTGAGTATCTACAACAGCAAGGCTATATAATCAGATTGAAGGGAGAGGGAGTGCAGGAGCTAACAAATGCAATGGAAAAGAATGCTGGTGAAATCTTGCCTCAATTGGATTGGCCAGAGAGGTTAATCCACATGTGTGGATTGCTCCTTCAGCCTACCTGAGAATGAAACTGCACACTGTGTACCAGCAAAGGAACTGTTCAACATAAAGTAAAATTTGCAGTGCTTCTTTAAGGTTACAGATTTTCAAAATGTGATGCGATACATAAAATTTTTAGCAATTAAGAGAGTTTGAAATATAGGCACACACTGTGAATAGATGTTCACTTTTATAGTTTACAGATGACTGAAAATGGGTAGACAATAAAGCTTTCCTTTTATAAACAAGCAATGTGTCTAGCTCTCAAATTTTGTATAACTCATAGGCCTTTCCAGTAAAAGTATCTCAGTAGGTGTCAGAAAGCATACAAGAAGACTTGCATTGTGGTTTGAAGCATTATTACTCCTGCCTTTAATAATTACAGTCTGGAAATTGTTCCAATCAAATAATTAATAATAAGGAAATAAGATGGCACAGGAATGAAGGTACTGTTTCTTGGCTTACTGAAGTTTGCTTTAAATGGAAGAGTTCATGACAGATTTGCTAGAAAGTATTAAGAAAACACCCACCTTAAATGTCACATGAGTATCTGTAAGGAGAGGTCCTTCAACTTCAATGATTGGCGTAGACTGATCCCTACTGATTACATGAATATTCCCACCGCCTGCAGGATCCATTCCATCAGCTGCATTCTGAGCTGCTGCACCATCTGTGGTGTTAAGTGCTTTAGCCAAAGTATCAAAAGCCCTGCAGGTAAGATTAAGTCTGTCAGGTAAGTATAAGCTTCTTCCAACTTCTACTAATGTATCTTTGTATTATGAATGATATTTCTGTCTACAGAGAAATCATGTCACTGCATAGAGCAGGCCCTCTGTATACGGGAGGGTTCTGTTCCAGGAACCTCTGTGAACATCAGAGCCCTGTGGTGCTGGCAAGCAGGTCACTGAAAGACGATGCATCCAGCCCCCTTCCACCAGACATCAGTGGTGTGCCAAGGAGTTGCAACTGGATCCTGTAGAGGTCCTGGCTTCTTCTTAGTGTACGGCCTTTTCCTGAGGGCAAGGGGCTGGATGTGTCATCCTTCAGCATCTCACTCACCACTGCCACAGAACTTTTTCCCTCAGGGCAGCTGGATGGATTTTAAACATGGGTTTTGGGTGTCAGATGGGGAGATAGAAAACAATCAGAACACTGTACCTATACGTCTGGTGCAGGATTTCAACCATTCTGTGGGAGAATCCTATCATGTGAACTGACACACAATCTCAGAGAATGTAAACTTGTGTCTATGAAGCACAAATCTGAAGTATTTAGATATCCTGCTATCAATAACAAATACAGTGTAGAACTAACCTAAGTAAAAATAATACGCAGATTGATGACAGAAGACAAATCTAGAGAAAAATAACCTAGATAGCAATGTAAACAAAGAAGTCAGTAACTACTTTCAATAGCCTATTATCAATGCTGACATCTTATTATAATCAATGAAATAATGACTTTATAAGACCAGGGAGCGGTCAAGATAAGTTTCTCAGGCTAAGTGCATACCGAGTGATCTCACTTGCAGATTGATCTTCTTGCTGGATTTCTGAAGGGTCTCCATTATTAAGTGACTCATTGATGCTGGCAAGTGATGTTACAACATTTGCTAGTGTTCCCAAGGCACCTTGGCTCGTCTCAGCCTGCAAAAAGAAAAAGACAAATACTCATGAAAAAATTACATTAAATATTTGTTAATATAAAAATATCTATGCTTCTTTTCACAACATATTATAGCTCCTTATAAAAACAGAAAAACATAAATAAAATAAGCAAAATGTCACAATACACTGCCAATTAATGAAGCCAAGCCTATTCTTCAACACTGGATTATACTCTATTCCATATAAGCAAGAGAAGACATTGCACTGACTTGTCTTGTAATGGAAATCTAGAATGGCCATTAAACAATTTGTATGTTCTCATATAATAAGGAACCACCTTGATGAAACAACAACATGTGAATGTACAATATAACCTAAGGATTCCAACCTTGGAATCTGTCGCCAGCAGAACTGTACCATCCTCTCGTATTAGCGGCTGCTGAATATTAACAAGCATCCCTGAATCAAGAAGGCCAGTTGATCTGTTCAAGAATGGGGGAAGAGGTATGAATAATATGTTATTCAGCAGCTACAACATTTTCTTATATATATAACAAATAGTACTATTGTTCTTTTCAATTATGAGATATTTTTCTATTGGAATATCTTTTGGTTTTATCTTAACAGAAAATGCATTTACATTATGAACACTGATTACTCCCCTATAGATGTGTACACAGCAGGTTTTGATCTAAAGATTCTGTAAGTTGACCTCTCTGTTCATAGAATATATCATCTGGTAGAAGAAGAGAATGTATATCAATTTTCCTTCCACCTCTAGTCCGTGCCTCCTAAAATCTGCTCTGTAAGATTGCAGAACGCTCCGGAGGAGTATGACAACCTGCAGAGTGAACTGAGGTAAACACCTTTCCACCAGCAGGAGCCTCAGCTATGTTATGGACATTTCTGCAAACAGAAGCAGCCTTTCTGTTTATGAAATATACAGTTTGGACCCAATTATTTTAGTTTTATTTTGCCCCCTCATCATGAAGGGATATCCTATTTAAATGCTATCACTATTTTGTTTAAGCATATTCAATGAATTACATGCCAGACACAGACTCTATGATAAATTTTAAATATGAACACACAAGACTGAGATTAATCTCAGATTTCATGTAGACCCAGAAGACTACCTAAATGGATGAGATGAAGATATCTGAACAATTGCCTCCGCCTTTATAAGCCTGCCTGGAATGTGAGATTCTCAACAGAGTCTGTATTGCATGTCCCACACGCTCCAAGAGACTAGGCAGCACCTTCACTGGCAGCACCAGTACCAGCACCTTCACTACAGAACTCCCTCCCAAGTAGAACTTCTGCCTTGGGTCCCATATGGAGAGAAAGGTGGGACGTAATTTAAAAGAAATACAAAGAAATAGCAAGATGGTTGCTTATTAAGGAATGCTCAGGACTGAAATGGTTAAAGAGATAGCAAGAGAGTGAGCAAGCACCTGTTTCTGAAATATAAACATACTGGAAATAGTAGAATACTGGTTGTTTGCTCTCACAAAAGCTCAGGGCTAAAAGCTTTAGACCTGGATGAGATCCAAACTATTTTTGTCAAAACTACAAGAAAGGTTTCTGAATGTAGCAATAAAATCTCAAGGATACTAGCTAATGCTCTAAAAAGTGTCAAAAAATAAAATTAGTGGCATAAAAAATAAGCTAGCTAAATTTAGTGACATGAACTACAGAAATGAGTAACAAATTTAAGATGTTTTATCTAAATCTTTTAAAAATCAGCTTTATCCTATCATTAAACAATTTTTAATAAACTGAATTTGCACACTCTTAGAAATGAACGTGTATCCTTTTTTATAGTCCTATTGCATCAAAAGAAGTAGACAAAGTAATTAAATCCCTGAAGCCAGGTAAATTACCTGGTTTAGATTGCAGTATAGGGGAATTTTATAAAGTTGTTCACCCTATAGTTGTCACAGTCTGGTGGTTCTTTTTAGTTAAATTTTCAAAGAGGAAGAACATCTAAGGAGCTAGGAAGAGTCTGAAATCATTAGTGTCTTGAAACCTGGAGAAAACCCCCTCAAGCCTCTTGAATCAAGACTATAAACTTTTAACTGATGCTGTTGCTGACAGAATGAATATTTTCACTACAGAATACATTGCAATTGATTAGACAAGCTTTATGTCCACTAGTCACATTTCATAAGCCAGCAGATACATCCTAAATGTCATATATTGGGGCAATAAATCTAAAGGACAGATGGCAATGTTGTCTTTGGATGCCTTACAAACCTTTGGTAGGCTTGAATGGCCCTATCTGAATAGTCTCTTGCATAAATTTAATTATGGAATCAAATTTACTACTTTGGTCATGAATAACTACCCTGAACTCACTGGCCAACACATCCTCTTGTCCAGTATAGTGGTCACTTTGAGGCCTAGGTATCAGAGACAGGGGGTAAAAGGGCAAAGTGAGTGACAGCAGCCCAATGGTTGGAACTGCAGGGCTAACCTGCAAAGGGGATCCATCATACTCTTTTTTCAAAATCCATAAACTTTTAAGAGATTTAGGTTTATCAATTATCTCAAGTTTTCTGAAAGATATGTAAAATAAATTATCCCAACTCTAAATTATTACACTTTAATATATCAAAGAAAGAACAACTAGGTTTTCAAAAAACCCCAAAATGAAATTATGTTTCTTGGGTTTTAAGTATCTGAGAGTTTTCCAGCCAAATGATTTGAAGCACCTTGCTGTATAACTGTAAGCCAGTGATGAAATAATCAAAACAAAACATTATCACAATGGTCTTCTCTAAGACTCTTTGCTTGGATAAATTGCTAAAGTCAAAGTACAAGCATTAGCTAAGATATTACTTCTATTTCAAACTACTGCTCTTTTACCAGAGACACAAAAGCACTCCTCACGGCAAAAGCTATTTGAAAACTTTAATCTAGGGATCAGGAAACTCCAATTTGCAAAAATAGCACAACATACTTTATCTAAAATGGGCAGTCTTGCAATTCTGAATCTCAAATTAACTGTCATGCTTTTCAGTTGAGAAAGAAAATATAACCAAAAGGAAAACAGAGGATTGCCCTTGGACAAGTTGAATCACATTATAATTGGGCTACTCTTGTTTTTTTCTATGCAAAAGGACTTAGTTCCAACAATTTCACCCATCTGTTCTTTTGTAGATAATCCAGTTACATAAGTAAAGGCAATTCAAATAAATTTAACACCTGGGGGAGCTATCCATATTATAAGAGAACTTTTTATTAGGGATCTCCCCTATCTCTATGGGGAGAACAAAAAAATTCCAAAGAACCAATGTGCCTTGACTTCAAAAAAATTATAGTCTACAAGTTTGCCAGGTACATACAAAAATTGGCATTTACAAGAATACTGATCTATTTTGAAGATTTTTGAACATCTCCTATTAGTTGGCTTAAAAGTCTGCCCTCCAAGTATTTCTATAAATGACTTTTAAAACCTACAGAGAATTGAGATCTGTCTAGTAAGTGAGATCTTAGAATTGATTAAGACTAGAGAGCCAGCATGATGTAGTGGACTAAGTGTTGGACTATGACCCTGTAAACTAGGGTTCAGTTCCATACTCAGCCATGGAAACCCACTGGGTGGACCTTGGGAGTGTCAAACACACGCAGCCCCAGAAAATCCTGTGATAGGGTTGCCTTAGGATGGCCATAAGTAAGAAATATTGGTATAAAAGTCAAAAAGAAGGTGGCCTGGGACTTCCAAATTTAAAATGGTATTATTATGCAAATCAATTGAGATATATCATAGAGGGGGTTTCAGGAAAGGGTGATTTAGATTGGTTAGAGATAGAAGATATGAATATTGAGATAAAATTAGAAAATATATTTTTTAGGAATTTTTCAAAGAAAGAAATGGAGAAGATAGAAAATCCTTTTATAAAAAATATAATAGAAATATGGAAAAAAAATAAAAGAAAATTAATACCGAATATATCAATATTAACTCCGATAGTGATGATGGAAAAATTTCCAATAAATTTAAGAGAAATAATAGAGAAAGAAATAAAAAAACAAAAAATTTATAGATTAAAAGAATGGATGAAAATAATGATAAATAAAGATAGAATGAAAGAGAGATTGCAGGAAACTAAAATATCCTGGTTAAATTATATACAATTAGAGCAATGGACAAAGAGTATGAAAAGATATGTTAAGGATTTTAAAGAATATACTAAATTTGAACAAATTATTATTCAAAGAGAAAATATGCAAGAAAATGAAATACTAAAAGGTATTACAAGTGAAATATATAAAATATTAGCAAAAGAACAAGAAGAGGATTTTCTTAGAAAAATGTGGGAGGAAGAGATAGTACAAAATATAGATATACAAGAATGGAGAAAAATTTGGAAACAACGTCATTTAAAAAAATTATCAATAAGAATAAAAGAGAATTATTATAAATTAGTGTGGAAATGGTACTTGACTCCAGTGAAATTAAATCAAATAGATGAGAAATATTCAAGATTATGTTGGAGAGGATGTCAAGAAATTGGTACATATATGCATATGTGGTGGAATTGCAATAAGATAATGGAGTTTTGGCAAAAGGTTTTTAAAGAGATAAAAGAGATTATAGGAGCAGATATACCAGTATGTCCAAATATTGCATTGTTGTCTATATATGATAAGGTTGAGTGTACTCAAGTAAAGAAAGAATTAATAACAAATTTGTTAACTGCAGCGAGATTAATAATAGCAAAAAAATGGAAAGCAAATGAAAAATTTCAAATAGAGGAATGGTATAACGAAGTGTGGAAAATCGCAATTAATGATAAACTAACATGTAGAATTAGGTTTATGAAAGGTTTGGTTAAAGGGAATGATTTTGAAGAAATTTGGAAAATATTTTTGGATAAAGTTCTGAAAAGAGATAGTAATACTACCCTGTCAAAAGAAGAATGGCAATTTTGGAAAGTGGATTAAATAAAAAGTTGGCTCTGGGGGGTGGGTATTTTTTAGTTTTAGTTTTGTTTTTCTTTTATGTTGTATATTTTGTAATTCTTAGTAGGTGTGTGTGTTAAACTTGTGATTTATAGATTTAAAAGGATAAGTGATGTCAATGTTTTTTTAAAAAAAAAAGTTAAAAGAATTAACAATAGAAATAGATTAAAGGGGATGTGAAAAATATTGAATTAAATGTGAAATTATAATAGTTGAACAGATTTATAAATTTAAGGGTAAAGGTGCAAAATAACAATGAAAGTTAGTATTGCTTAAGAGAAGAGAAAAAAAGAAAAAGAAAAAAAATTTTTTTTTTAATTCACTATTATGTATATCACATGGTGTTTAATTTTTTTTTCTTGTTTTGTATTTGTGATTTAGTTATATAATTAATAAAAAAAAAAAAAAGGATGGCCATAAGCTGGAAACAACTTGAAGGCGTACAACAGCAACAACAACGTAGAGAAAAAGTAAAATAGAAAAAATGGGCTTTTCTCTTTATTTAAATTCCTCTCTGTTACAGCTAGAGAAAATGTTTATAAACTTGTTCACAGATGGTATATGAGTTAGCAACTCTGCTTCTCTACTTCGTTGGAGAGGCTATGAAGACAAAGGTTCCTTTCTCCACATGTGGTTATACTGTTCCAAAGTGGCACACGTTTGGGAGGAAGCAACTGAATTTTTGTCTAAATGCCAAGTCAGAAAGTCACTTTCTGTCGTGTTTTGTTACTGCTGTCAATATATACAGGAGGTAATGTGAATCTTTCCAGAAAAGATTTAATATCTCTGTTGCTTTCTGCTGCAAGATTAGAAACAGTTACAGGTCTGTAAGCAATTCATCCTTTCAGACACTGGTTAAATAGGGCTTGGAATATTGCTTTTCTAGAGAAACAGCATACAAATTACATGCCTGTACAAACAATAACCAAAGAGACAATTCAATTTCAGTTTGGCATTTATTTATCACATATGCATGTGCCCTTTTGGTGCACCTGAAGCCTGGTTGTTTTTAATCGGTTTTCTCTTTAGAAGCTTAATGATACAGTAATGATATTATTAGAACTTCTATTTTTTTCACCTATTGCAAAAAGCTTATTTTTATGTTATTGTACCTAACACATATCACAAAAATTAGTACTTTTTTAAAAAAAAGATGGTATTGTATTGTTGAGCTCCAACAGGATCCCAAACTGCATTTTTTTTTCTATGTGGCCTTTGATTCCAAAACTAAAATTTTGTAGTTTTAGCTGTGGTTTTAGAAACTCCTTTAAAAACTATTTTAAAATGTTTATTTAAATAAAAAGTTTTACCTGCTTTTATTTGTTGTGCATTGCCTCAGGGGCTCTAGTGCACTGAATAGCAATCAAGAAATGTTTCCAATCAATAATAAATAAATTATCATATCTTCAAAACTGCACTCATCTAAATCTTTTGATTGGCATGCCTATTTTCTACAACTTTCTCCTTATATAGGCTGTTCAAAGAGATACATCCAGCTTATAATGAAAAAAGCACAACAATGTATACCGTGCTACACTTTTGTATGACACAACAGAGATGGAATTGCACATGACAACTCTCTGCCTCAGGGACTTGACAACCAGAGAGCCCCATTCTTGTCTTGACAACAGAAGTCTTTTGAGGTGAGATCCTACCATGCATTATTAAGCTGTACTGTGTCCCAAAAAACAATGCCAATATCTAAACAAAAAATAATAGTATATTTCCTGATCAAATGAAATTTTTGATACCCTATAACTGTATTTCACTTTAATTCAAATTGTGAAATTGGGTTCCATATTAGGAAAAAAGGGCTGATGAAATTAATAACATTTTTAAAAAAATAATAAAGTAGATACATATGTAGTATCCTGGCATACGTGGAATGTTTCACAGTGCATACTGGCTACATCACAACACTGGAATGTACATGGATGTAACAATTATTCCAAAGCTTATTTACATTTTGAATGTTATTTGTAATTTTGCAAATTAAGGAACTGACTCTGAAAGAAGGGCTCTAAATTAGAAATAACTCAAGAAGATCCATTTCTGACTTACCTAGCTCCATCCTTCTCTGCTACAAAAGTTGGAGTTGCTATTAGAGGACTTCTTAAGTCCTTTCTGATATAGATTTTCTCTGTTGAAGCAGCACAGTTGGTGGGTTTCTCACGCTGCACATCAAAAGGCTTCCTTTCACTCTGTACAGCTAGATCACAATACAGAAACACAGCTACTTGAAAGAACAAGAAAAACTATTCATCAAAAGATTTATAAAAATAGATTATTTTGTAGTAATAACAATAATTATTTTTATAGTAGTAGTAGTAATAATAATAATAATAATAATAATAATAACAACAACAACAATAATAATTTCTTACATAGAGAGTCTCAGCTTATAGTAGCTTAAACTAAAGTAGGTTTGCATCAAATTAGATTCTACCTGACAATTGACAGAAGATGATCTCAGACAGGTAGTGATAGGAAGTGCTCTTCTTTGGTATCAATACAAAGCTGTTTGGAAATACTTCCATAGTTTGGTCATTCACTGCTATCAAGATATGAACATTACCTTGCTTTGTTTTTTAGTGAATTTTGATCAGACAGTTTCAGTTCCGAACCAGTGCTTGGACGCTGTCATGGACTATGAGTGTCGTAACAAACAAAATTCAGATAGGACAGGTTTTGACATAAACTGTCAATTATAATCTCAGCTAGATTATGATTTTCTGGATACCTAAGTACACAGCAAAATGTTCCTTTCTATGATGGTAGGCATCATATTGAACTGAAGGCTCAACATCTACAGACCACACAGGACCAGTCATCAAAGTAGCTATGTATAAAGTAACTTCCAGTTGGTTAAGGGTAATCTTTGAACATTCAATATTTGCACTTTGAAACAAACAACAGGATAACAGTGTTCATTTACTTTGCACTGTCATTCCATGCTACAAGTTCCCCCATGCTATGCCCAACTTTACTGCTTGGCTCTTGCATATACGTATTGCTCTTATTCCCTTTTTTGTTAACATGCTAACATTTTCAAGACAGTTGCTCTGAAGATGCAATATTCTTATCTTTTATGTTTTGATCAGAGTATCATCATACCTCAACCACTAAAGTTATTTTGCTGTACCAGCAAAACATTTTCAGTCATTTATGGTAGAATTTTATGTCCATCTACTCACTTTTGAGTAGCTCGGACTTCTTCTTAAGTAAGGACATACAGGACAGAGGGTTTAATGAACTATCAATGTGAAAAGACGAATATAATAAAAAAGGCTTAAGTTCACAGAATAAAAAAGAAATTCTGATTTGAGGTTAAGGGGGAAAAAAGTAACAAAGAACAAAAAAAAGTTAATCACAAAAATTAACATGCCCCTATAGACAAAGGACCCTTCTGTGTACTTTGGACTCACATTCCATTTTCATTCCCATCTCGAGACATTTTTTTAGCCGACAAAACTGGCAGCGATTTCGATGGTGTTTATTGATGATACAGTCTTGGTTGCTACGGCAACTATAGGTTAGATTTTTCCTCACACTCCTTTTAAAGAAACCTTTGCATCCCTCACAACTGACAGCACCATAGTGACGACCTTAAAAGAAGGAAAGACATGAAGAATGTAACAATTATTATGACAAAGAAGGTGGATTTCAAAATAATATGGAGGGTATAGCATTCCACTCATCCTTCAGTTTGCTTTTTAATCTTTACATTTTTCAAAACTAAATTCTAGCTATATGTCATTTAGCAACATTTTTCAGAAGCAAATTCTTTATATTAGAAGAATCTGTCAGAATTTGTAGAGGTTTTACATAGCAACATCAACTGCTCTATGCCATTCTATTCAGTTTAAATTGGGATGATTTTGTGATTAAACCAATCAGTGTTGTAGAATGGAGAGCTGAAAAAGCCAGTCTATATATGTGTGTGTGTGCACGCGCATGCATGTGCGTGCATGCGCACATGCAGCAAAAGTTCCACCTTTTGCTAATAGGATGGAAGAGCCCTCAGCTTGGCACATCAAACCCCTAAAGCAGAGTTAGGTGGCTGTCAAAGTTGGACACGCTGTAGTCTCCTTGTCTGTGTGAAGCTTTGGTTTCTAAGATCCGCAGATACTCCCATTATCATGGTGCATCCCTTTAGGCTATCAGTTCACTCCTCTGATGTGGTGGTGGTAGGCGCCTGATGGACGGGAGGAAGAGATAGCCTTCTAACTCCCCATTGGACTAATGCTCTCAAGCTTCAACTCATCCTCCTTTGGACTGCTCCTCCCTGACTATAAACATATGTGCTAGTTAAGGATGTCTATTGCCTAGAGATTCAAGATTCTGCTGTTCACTACAAACACAGTAACACATTTAAATTGATTAAAATTAACCATATAATAATCTAAGTACCATGGCACGTGCACACCTTATCTTTCCTGTAGTATTATTCCAAATTCTCTGTGGTTATGTTTCAAGATGTGGGAGCTGTGGCTCTAACAAATCTTTTTTTTATTATTATAGATAACATTTCTTCTCCCGCTTGCCCACATAAAGGTTCTCAAAGCATCAAGCAATAAATGAAACCACAATTAAACAATTTGTAAAATACAATACCGATCTCAAGTTAGATTAATAAATGAACCATCTAAAAGTGCTTAAAAGTCTAAATGGCATGAGACAATGTCTTCACCTGGTTCTGATGACAGGTGAGTCTTCCTCAGGTGACCATTCCAGAGACAGTATCACCAGTGAAAATGCCTTATCTTGGATGGCCATCCTACTCATGTTCTAAGGTACAAAATCTGAAGAAATTCCTGAGTGTGTTTTTCAAATAAAAGCCAGTTTGTATGGAAGAAAGTGATTCTTAAAGTATCCTAGGCCAAAGATATTTGAGTTATTGGAAAGTTTAGTTAGTTGTTTACTGTGGACAACAACTGGCCATGCTGAATTTTAAACATTAAAATCAGCACTTGGAATTGTGTCCAGAAATCAGCTAGCATGAGCACAGTTGTTCTAGGACTGGTAACACACATCTCATTTGCCTGTCCCTATCAACAATTTAGTTACTCAGTCTTGTATCAACATTACAAAGAGGCTTCTTATTATAGGGGAGAAATCAATTCTAAATTTTATGAGAAAAATCCTTGAAAACAATTAATTTAGGGCAGAGGTAGCAACTGTACCTCCAGATGTTGCTGGGCTGGAACTCCCAGTAGCTCTATCCACCACAGCAGACAGTGATGAATGTTGGGATTTACAGTTTTACAACATTCCTGAGAGTCACAAAATTTCCACCCATGTTAGGGACATTGATGCTATTGATGCCATTTTGTCAAACAATTCTTCTTTATTATTATTTTAGCTGCTACTATAATCCTGCCATAGTAGCTTTTCCATATGCATTTCTCTGGTATCATCCTAGCACCTCGTCTACTCAGTCTTTTGTTCTGGAAAAAGCTGCAGGAGACAATGAGAGTAAGAAACAAAGGGATCTTTATGGTAGTGTCCTAGCTGGCTGTCTTTGACTGCAATTGAAACTCATAGCTGGCACGTCCTCTACAACAATACAAACAGAAGGAGCTGTCCTTATGTGACCAGAAAAAAAATGGGAATTCCAGATCAACACAAAATACCTTCCTGACCTCTAAAAAGTCACCATATTTAAGCAAGCTAAGAGGTGTGTTTATGGGGCACACTTCATCTGGAGACTTGATTGGCACTATCATGAGCCTCTCTTTGATGAGAAGTTATAACTCATTTTTCACCCAAACATTTGAGAGATAGTAACATCATGGGTTGGTTCTTAGTTTACTGCATTCTTGATTTAAGTTTGATTGTTAAGCTGTTTTAAAGTGTAATTGTTTTAAAGAGCATTGACTGATATTACTCCCAAAATCTTCTGAGATAGTGTGGGTTATAAACATTTTAGGGGCTAAATATCCTGAAGGCACCAGATCCTATTTGACCTTGGTAGCTAAGTAGGGTCAGGCCTGGTTAGTACTTAGATGGGAGTCCAGCAGGAAATACAAGGGGCTGTAATTCAGAGGATTTATATATTTCAGAGGAAGGAACTGGCACGCACCCCCACAAGTATTCCTTGCCTGAGAAAATCCTATGAAATTCATAGGGTCTTTGTAAGTCAAGAGGTGACTTGGAAGGTGCATGCACACACAGAAACATTTAAATTATTAAATAAATAACCCATAAATAAGCCAATTCAAATCACTGGCAGAAAATGCACCCCAACCTCCACCTCTTGATAGATCATAGTGCTACCTTGACATCACTCATGAGATATTCCATCATTTATTCTGAGAACCTCTACTTGTTCTCTCGCATGATAACCTGGCTTTGTAATGACGAATCAGACAATCCAACTTGAATCACTTAGCCAAGAACATAAGGAAGCCTTCTGTTCATTTACTCAGAACTAATCTACTTAACAGGCTATGGGTCAAACTGCTGTCTTCTTGTATTTTTAGTCTGAACTCTGAAACTGCTTTTTTGAGTCCAAACTCCCACTAAGGCAATCAGAGATACCTTCCACAGAACCATGTGCACTCACATGGTCTGTTGCATGGCTCTAAGCTGCCCATTCCCTGTGAAGTACCCATAGCACATTCTCTTTATTGTTTAGAGGTTGAACTCACACACCCAGGATCAAGAGTTTTCCTCCCTTCACCTATACCATCTAGGTGCTTTGCATACCCAGACAGAAACAGTGCCCTATATTGAGCTTCTCTCTGTGAACCATCCATTGTTGCACTTGTGCAAAAGTAATTTTGGTGGTGCTGTCCAACTCGTCTGGGAATATGGCCAACTTGCAGGGACACCTGGAGACCTCAGCACTAAGCAAAGCCTCCAATAAAAGCAAAGAATGATCCTTCTGAGGACTGGACACTTGAAAAGAATACTGATGCTCTTTAGTCATAGAAAGCAGCACGAAGAACTACATCCATCAGTGAGGGAAGCACAGGTGACTGGGACTAACCCAGGAGAGTAGGAGGAGGATATGGGAGACCAGATTTTGCAGATGACAGTAGAGGATGGCTGGGACTGAAGTGGGGGAGTGCAAGGAAAAGGAAAGGAAAAAAAAGGCTGAGCTGGTTGCCATCAGACAAAGTGAGGGAAGCAGGATGATCTAACAGGGCCCAAAATAAAAAGGGCTGTGGAGAGTAATGCATGGGGTGGGGCAGGACTTTAGGTTTATCCAATAATGAAGGTAAAGAGGGAGATTCTCTCTGGCAGTTGGAATGTGGCACACGTGTTTCTGAAATACAAAGAAGAAAGAGAGATGGGGGAGAATGACTAGGAGCAACCTCTGTTCTGGAAATAGAGTGACTTTTGCGTATTTAAAATGTAGGGTAAGTCATGATGTGTGCGAAGAATGTAACACAAGAAAAAGAGTTGGAGGGATCTTAAAAGTGAGAAAGAACTGTAGGTTCAAATGAGTTTCTTTGTATTTGGAGGTTCAGAGTCCACTTCTATCTTGTACACAGAAAACATAATGAGTTATTTGTCTTTCAGCCTCATTAATCTGTCTTTTGGTAAAACTGGAATGGTATGACTAGCTAAGTGTACCACAACAGTCATTTCTGAATGGGAAACCTTCATGGCAGCCATTTTGTGATATCATCCTTGTCCAAATTACAAATATACCCACTGGTCCTAAAAATCTGGTGACAATTGTCTTCCAATAACATACCTGATGCTTTGTCTCCACACACAACACAGTATTCTACAACTTGTGGTCGCTGGACATCAGTTTTAGCCAACAAACGTTCAACAGAGGCCGAGTCAGTCACAATCTAAAATAAAACATTATTAAGACTGACAGTTCCATTCAATACTAAATTAAATTAAGAAAGAGCTCTTCCAATATTTAACAGCTATGTCATTCATGCAACATGAAGAAGAGGTTAAAGAAATGAGATGGGTTAGGTTCTTCTTACAAGCAGAAAAGGACGCGTGAACAACATGAAAAGGGAGAACACACTAAGCTGAAGGAGCAGCAGTGAAGCAGAACAAAAATGCAGAGCAAAGTGGAGTATGTCCATTGCCTAATGGCTGGCACATCCACTTCTTTAATTGCTGTGTTTACCTGTATTCTTCCTGGAACAATGTTATCTGTGGTGGTAAAGATTAGTTGCTTGGTATTAGAAGCTTCAGGTGTAGCCAATATCACTTTCCCTGTTCCTGTTCCGTCTGGGCTAGCCAATATAAATTGTTGCTTCGGGGACACTGATGAGTCCACTGCTGTCACAATTTGGATTTTTTGCCCTGTTTGCTGATCTGTGACAATCTATAGTGAACATGGAAATATTTGATCATGTAAGATTTAGCAATTTAGAAGTTCACTTGTGGCTAAGAACTATAGCCATAACTTTATAAAGGATACTGGTTTTCCTCCAATGCCATGTTATATAAGCAAGTCATAAAATACTCAAGAAAAACTTAAAAGCTTTAATGTGTGGTTGTTTTGAATATAAACAAAGGTACCTAGAATGTAAGTCAATAGGGACTTTTCTCAATAAATGTACCATCTGCAAAATGCAAGGTCCATTAGTGAGCTGAAACCCAGTAATTTTTAGGTAACAGTTGGTTTCCTACTAGTACCTTTGCCTTGTGCTGTGTGTTTCAAATAACAACTACACAATAAATTATGAATGAATTCACCATATAGAAGAAAAATACTTTTTAAAAAAACCATTGCAAAACAATTTAAGTATACTTTACAAGACAAAGAATATGTTAAAAGATACAAATTATACTGACAAAATGTACATATACCTGAATGCGCTGTGGTGAAGTCACTGAGGAATCTGTTGAAATGATCTGGATGCGTTGGGAAGGGCTGGTCATCACTGGAGAGTCAGATAAGGTTGTCTGTAAAGTTTGTACCTATATTGAAGTATGAAAAATTGTTCTCATGCATACTGAACAATACAGTGAATATTATTTTATTGCAGCTGCCAAGTCTGTCTACCAAGAAAAAGTATTTCAAAAATAATTCACTGATATTACTACTACTCCTCTAATGAGGTAGTCAGTCATGAAGCTGGATGCCCTTATAGAGGACTTCAAAAGTGCACACAAGGCTACGACCACAATGATTTAAGTAACCTTTTGAATGAACATTGATCTTCTAAAGAATAATAACTAGGGCTGCATATTTTTAAAAAAGACATTCACAGAAAGTGTCATAAGAAATTTCCATTCCAATATGAAAGTTTATATAGGCTAGCTTCTACTTGTATGCTGTTTTTGTGTGCCATTAAATAGGCAACCCTATCATTGATATAATTTGTTCACTTTGCCTTCCTCTGAGGCTGAGAGAGTATGACTTTCCCATGGTCACCCAGTGGGTTTCCATAGCCAAGCAGGGATTCAAGCCCTGGTCTTCAGAGTCGTAGTCCAACACTCAAACCACTATACCAAGTTAGTGCTCTATTTATAATGACTGAACAATATATTCAATCACAATCTTTCCCTCTAATAGGCAAAGTGAATGTCAAGCACCCAGAAGTGAAATGAGGCCACTTGAACATAAGCAAGTGGCTTTGAAATTTCCAGCCTGAACATAGTTTATTTATCCCCTTTCGAACAGTATGAAACAAAGTTTCTTTTTTTGTTGTTGCAATGAATAGATAAATTAAAAACATAAACTACAAAATAAACTCTTAAAGCATCAAGAAATAGTCCACATTCACAGGTTTGACCTTTGCAAATTTGATTATTTGTGAGGCACGCGCTTGCCCCCCCCCGCCATTCTCCTCCTCCCATCCCTTGCGTTCCCCACCTCAGGCTTCTGAGGCTTGTGTTTGAAATGGAGGTTTTTTTTCCCCCCCTTTGGGTGAGCAAAGCCTCCTCTCATTGATGAAGGTGTGGCCTCCCTGCCCTGTGGTTGTACATTCTGCTGTGTATTGGCTGCTGACAGGTCAGGGGCTCTCTTTGCTCCTACTCCTCCTTTCTCAAGAAGTAATTAGAACTTTAAAACTCCCCTCTTCTCTGTCTGAGGGGAAAGTACCGGTAAGTAAGCCTTTTAGGTTGTCTTCTCCCCCAATGCTGGGACCAGAGGCAAAGGAATGGGAAGGGGAAGCTCCCAAGGGGAATGAGAAAGAGAATCGTGGGGGAGTTATTCACGGTGTTTCCGCTTTCATGAGGGTTCTGCGCCCTAAACCCTTGCAAATGTGGAGGGACTACTGTATGTTAAAAAAATTACACACTTTTAAAATTTATTTATAAACTGGATTTATTTTCCAATAGCCTAAACTCTATGGCTATTTCACAAAATAATGGTATGATTACAATGAACAAAAATAATGAACATAATGTAAAATCTGAGCAAATTAAAACCACCATAGGACAAAAACATGGTAAATCTAACAGCAGATGTCAGCAATAGTGTAAGCATGAATGAGATTAAGGAACCATTCCCCATGAAGCCTTATAGGTTTCAGCAGGGCAATTTTTTTCCTCCTTAGCCCTTTCTATTCCCCTCTGCCTTCAATATAGCTTCTGGAACCAACAAACATACTGTCGGCAATATCTTTCAGCACGTGTGCCCTCCCCGAGAATGCATAACCTTTTCTGTAAATGGCCTCTTTGCCTTCTGCCACTGATAGAAACTGGGCCAATAAGTTGCCATTACTATACATAAGGATCTGTAACAAAATGTGATAGTATATCTATAGCTCTTAACAGCAGTTCAAGGGTTGAGGGGAGCAGTTTATTTCAATTCAAATTCTTTATGATCACAGTTAACTTGCACATATTTTATTTGTATGTGTGTCTACATACATACAGATTTTCAATTTTTGCTACTGCCAATATATATATATATGTAACGACTAATGCCCATATGAGTATCTTGCTGATTAGAGAGGGTTTTCCCCCCAGTAGTATCTCCCTCTATTTTCTTGCAATTACATACTGTATACCTTTAGTTATCTATTTGACATGCACTTTGGTTTTAGTTTGCGTCATTGTTTATTTCTTACATAAACTGTGTATTTGTTAAAAAAAATTAAACAAATAAAATGTTTTCAAAGAATAAGACCAACTTGAAGACATTTACACATTTAAGTTGCAGTTTTCAATAAGTGTCACTTGAAGGCCTCAAACCACTCTGCCCAATAAAACATTTAGAATGCTACTATAAATACATTTTCTAAGTCATATTCATATGATGCATTTTTTGTATTTTGTATTACACCTTCCTCAGAAGTTCAGACTAACTGTATTAACTAGCTCTCTAAATAAGTAATTAATCACATCTGTATGCTTTAATACATTTCCCTGATATCTTAGAGCCTTTTTCTTAAACAATATATTTAGAGATTCAAAAGCTCTCACATAAATTTATGAGCTATACACAAAAAGTCAAAACTCTCTTGCATCTCCAATAATTCATGTGAAATAGCAATACTAAATGTTTGTTTTAATTGTGAAACTTCAATAAAATGATCTTTAAAAAAAACTCTCTTGCATCTCTGCAATAAGCCATGGACATTTTTACTGAACAAATATTTTAAGCACTCTGAGCTTCCTGAGCTACACTCGGAATTCTGGTTCTGCCTGTAGTTTTTATATCAGGATGGGTAAATTTTGTGCCTTACAGATGTTTATGTCCCAGCCAGCATGGCCACCAGTGAAAAATTATGGAAATTGTTGGCCTAAGCATCTTGAAAGCCAAATACTCCCAGCCCAGTTCTAAGCAATTAAAAGGCAATCTGGATCAAACAATCATTCCCAAACTATTAACCTGATTCTTTAAGAGGAGAGCAACCCCCTCCAGCATAGAATGAACATCAGTCAGTCAAGTGGACAAACCATCCATTCCTCTCTTACTTCACTGACTATCGCCGGTGTAGATAGCATATCAAAGAGCGGCCTCAGCTCTTCTTTGCAACTGTCATTAAAGGCTCTGGTTCACATCCTGCTGTGTTAACAGATTTCGTCTGCTAGAACATGGGACCAGGACCTTTTCAGCTGCAGTGCCCATGTGTATGGGACTTGCTATTCCAGAAGTCCCAGTTTCCCTCATCTTATTGGTGTTCTGGCATTCTCCTGAAAAGGCTTTTGTTTGACCACACTTTTGGTTCAATCCAGTTTTATCCCTCCGTGATTTTAGCATCTGGTTGCTGGTTTTAAGTCCAGTTGTTTATATATTTATGTCTGCATAAACTTTTGTTTCTATTCAACAAGATTACAACACGCTATACATAAAACCATAACTGACTCGCTAAACCCAACTCTATTCAAACTGTCCATTAATGCTGAATCACTTAACCTGTATCAGTTCCAAAATGGGATAAAGTCTAATTTCTCCTAAAATGATCTATTTAAACATTTTTTACTTCCCATAAATTTTTACAGGTGATGGTCTTATTTATTAGCATAATATTTGAAATTTCCCTTCTCTATCAATCAACAGTGGGAATAAGAAGCATGCTTTTGACAGTAATATGCACAACATAGTTAACATATATACGTATCCACATGTATTAGGGAATTTATTTATTCTTTGTATTCAGACTAAAATATGGCTATTTTTTAAACTCAAGGTCACTCCTATCAAATAAGGGCACATATATCTCTTTCCCATCTCCAACACAGATTAAATATACATAAATAGGTTTTGTTTTCATATTTACAGGTGCATAGAATTAATTATATCTTACAGCAAGGGTGGATAACTGTGGAAAGCTGGGTGGGGGCTGTAGTGGTCCCAACAGAAGACCCTGGAGGGCTGCAACCCACCCCATACCCACCTCCACAAAAAATGGAAATTTTCTCCCAAACGTCCTCAAAGGGGATACAGGGGTCATTTTCACCAGAATTTTGGACCTTCCTGGGCCATTTTATGCCCAGGCCCCTCTTTGGGCTATTTTAAGCCCAGGAGGGAGAAAAGAGCAGCCAGCATCTGTTGGACTTAATCTCCTCCTCTATTGCCATCCCCTTTTCTTTGTGTCTCCTATCTTTTTAGATTGTAAGACTGAGGGCAGGAAACTGTCAAGTTAATAATTTGTAAGCTGCTCTGGGAGCCCATCTGGCTGAAGAGCAGGATATAAACACTTTAAAAAAAATATGAACAGGTTGCTTACCTGTAACTGTAGTTCTTCGAGTGGTCATCTGTGCCTCATACAATAGGAGCTTTCGCGCCTGCGCGGTAGCGTTCGGAAGATTCTAGAGCTCGTTGGCTTGGCGGGGAGCCCCTCCCCCTCGGTCGTACTGCGCATGCTCCTCCCGCTGAGCCACGGTCCCTCCTCAGTTCTGGTCCGCCGAAGAACATGGGACCTGAAAGAGAGGGGAAGGCAGGGCGGGTGTGTATGAGGCACAGATGACCACTCGAAGAACTACAGTTACAGGTAAGCAACCTGTTCTTCTTCTTCGTGGTCTCTGTGCCTCATACAATAGGAGACTGAATAGCTCACCTGTAGGATGGTGGGTCAGGTCCCAGGCCCTAGAGGACAGAGGCCAGCACCGCACGACCAAACCGGGCATCTTGCCTGGAACGGCAGTCAAGCCTGTAGTGGCGGATGAAGGTCGACGGTTGGGCCCAGGTCGCCACACAACACAGCTCCGGCAGGTCGACCCCTCGCAGAAGGGCCGTGGACGTGGACACGGCCCTGGTGGAATGGGCCCGAAGCAGGTCCGGTGGAGGCTTCTTGGCCAGTTGGTAGGTCAAGTGGATGGTCTGCGCGACCCACTTGGAGAGTCGCTGGGATGATACCTTGTGACCTCTTTGCGCCTGCCATAGCAGACGAAGAGGTGAGGTGTCTGTCGGTAGGACGCCGTCCTATCCGTGTAGAACGCCAGGGCCCGACGGACGTCCAGGGAGTGCAGGGCCCGCTCCAGGGGCGAGGTGGGCTCGGGGTAGAAGGCCGGGAGCACGATGTCCTGGTTGAGATGGAAGGTGGAGACCACCTTCGGCAGGAACGATACGTCGGGTCGGAGGATGACCTTGTCGCGGTGGAAGACCAGGAAGGGGTCGTCGCAGCGCAGCGCCGCCAGCTCTCCGGATCGCCTGGCAGAGGTGATCGCCACAAGGAACGCCGTCTTCATCGCCAGGAGCCTGTCGTCCGCTGTCGCCATCGGCTCGAAGGGCGGCCTCGTGAGCTGCGATAGCACCAGCGATAGTGACCACGACGGTAGCGGGGGCGATACCGGCGGGTAGAGGTGTTGGAGGCCCTTCAGGAACCGCTTGACGGTATCGTCCCGGAAGAACGCCGCGGAGGGTGATCTCGGCGGTTGGTACGCCACGATCGCGGCGAGGTAGACTTTGATGGAGGTGAAGGCAAGGCCTTGCTGCCGCAGGTGGAGGAGGAAGTGAAGAACAGTCCGGAGGCCGGCCGGGGACGTCGGCTCCCGCCGCTCCTCTGCGAAGGCGACAAACCGCTGCCATTTGTAGTGGTAGTTCCTCCGTGTCGATTCCTTCCTCGCCGCCGTTAAGACGGTACCGATGGCCGGGTCGGCTACAGCGATATCCTCCAGGCATGGAGGGCCAATACTGGAAGGTCCGGGTGTAGCACCTGGCCGTTGGAGTGGGAGAGCAGGTCCGGCATCAGCGGGAACTTGAGGGTCCTCCCCCGGGAGGCCTCGATCAGGGGGCCGAACCAGTGCTGCCTCGGCCAGTACGGTGCCACCAGAATCGCGTCTGCTCCGTCCGCAATGATCTTCGATACGACGCGGCCGAGGAGCGGGAACGGCGGGAAGGCGTACAGGAGCCCCTCGTCCCACGGTATCTGGAACGCGTCGCCGATGGAGCGGGGATCGTGCTCCGCTCTGGAGCAGAAGCGTCGGCATTTCGCGTTCTGGCTGGTCGCGAAGAGATCAACGGTCGGCTCGCCCCACCGGTGTCGGAGCATCCGGAAGGCGTCGTCGGCCAGGGACCACTCGTGGTAGGAGGAGGTGTCCCTGCTGAGGGCATCCACCATGGTGTTCTTCTGCCCCGCCAGGTGTACCGCCAGCGGGTGGATCCTCAGGGAGGCGCACCAGTCCCAGAGGGTGAGCGCGATGGTCAGCAGGGTGGTGGAGTGGGTTCCCCCCTGCCTGTTCACGTAACACATGGCGGTCGTGTTGTCCGTGAGGATCAGCACGGAGCGGCCCACCACCAGGTGCCGGAACGCCATCAGGGCTTTGTGGATGGCCAGGAGTTCCAGAGCGTTGATGTGGAGGGACGTCTCGCCGTCCATCCAGGCGCCTTTGACCCGTATATCTCCGGCGTGGGCTCCCCAGCCCAGCAGGGACGCGTCCGTCGTTATCGTGACCGTGGGTCTGGGCTGGCGGAACGGCATTCCCGACATCAGGTTCCGGTGGGACTGCCACCACAGGAGAGTCTGCCGGATCTCGGGGGGAATGCGGTATCGACGGGACTGCTCGTCCCGGAGCGGGTCGAAGACTCTGATGAACCAGTGCTGCAGGGGCCGCGCTCGGAGCCTGGAGAGGTAGATGACGGCCGTGGTCGCCGCCATGTAGCCGAGCAGCTGCTGCAGCGTCTTGGCCGATACCGTCGGGGCCTGGGAGGCCGCCCGCGCCGCGCGGGTGAGCGTCCGGGCCCTCCCCGTCGGTAGGTAGGCCCTTCCCGACACGGTATCGAGGGTCGCCCCGATGAAGTCGAGGAGGCGGTAGGCTCGAGGTGGGACTTCTTGGGGTTTACCTTGAGCCCGAGCCGGGTGAGCCACGTCAAGGTGAGGTGAATGTCTTTGTAAAGTTTGTCTTTGCAGGACGCCACCAATAGCCAGTCGTTGAGATAGGGGTAACCGAGACGCCTCTCGTCCGCAGGAAGGAGACGACGGGAGCCATGCACTTCGTGAACACGCGGGGTGCGGTGGAGAGTCCAAAGGGCAGGACACGGTACTGGTAGCTGGTACCGTCGATCGCGAAGCGCAGGTACCGCCTGTGCTGGGGGCGGATCGAGAGGTGGAAGTAGGCGTCCTTGAGGTCTATGGATGCCAGCCAGTCCCCTCGTCGGAGAAAGGGGAGGATCGATGGCAGCGTGACCATCTTGAACCTCTTAGGGGGGATGTATTCGTTCACTCCCCGAAGGTCCAGGATGGGGCGAAGGGACCCGTCCGCTTTCGGTACGGCAAAGTACCTCGAGTAGAAGCCGGTGGTCCTGGCCGAGGGTGGAAGCCTCTCGATCGCTCCTTTGTCGAGCAGGGACTGGATCTCCTCCAGCAGAGTCGGGTTGGCCGGGGTGAAGTAGTAAACGCCCCGTGGTGGAATATCCCGGAACTCGATGGCGTACCCCAGGCGGACGATGGTAAGTACCCAGGAGTCCGTGGTGATCTCGCGCCATCGGTCGAGGTGCCTGGCCAGGTCCGGACGATGAATGAGGTCTGCTGGAGGGGCGAAGGACGGCATCGGTGGTGTCCTGCGGGAGGCATCAAAAGCGCGCCTTCCCACCCGAGGAAGACTTCTTGGAGGGCGGAGGCTGCCGCCGGTGGGGCCTCCTCTGTGCTGACGCCGCAGACGGTCTGGAGGCAGTTGAGCGCGGGGACCAAGGCTGGTAGGCCGAGGACGAGGAGAACCTCCGCCACGAAGACCTGGACTGGGACGACCGGCGAGCCTGGGGAGGCTGGTTGATCCCGATCTTCCTCGCCGTCAGCCGGGCCTTGACGAGGTGGTCCATGGCATCGTCTGTGGACGTGTGGAAGAGCCCCTGCCCGTCAAAAGGGAGGTCTTCTATCCTCCGACGGCTGTCCTCCGGGAGGCCGGAGGAACGGAGCCACGCGTGGCGTCGGAGGGCCACAGCACCGACCATGACCCTCGAGGTGGCCTCCACGGCGTGCCTCGAGGTGGCGAGTTGTTGGGTGGCCACGGCCATGGCCTCCCCGAAGATCTGCGTGGTGGACGCGCGGGACTCTTCCGGGAGGTCAGCCAGGAGAGGGCCTAGGCGATCGAAGAGGTTCCGGTGGTAGGCCGCCAGGCAAGCCATGGTGTTGGCGGTCCTAGACACCAGGGACGCCGCCGAGTAGAACCTCCTCCCGAAGTCGTCGAGTTTCCGGCCTTCCCGATTGGGCGGGGTGCTGTGGGCCCGGCTGCCACCCCGCGTCTGGAATGACTCCACCACCACTGAGTTCGGGACAGGGTGGTTGAACAGGAACTCCGCTCCTTCCCTCTGGGTCCTGTACAGATGTTCAAGCCTATGTGGGATAGGCTGTGCGGACACCGGCTTGGCCCAGGGTTGCTTCAGCGCATCCGCCAGGGTCGGCAGGAACGGGAGCGGCGCGGCCGATGGAGGTCGGGTCTCCAGGTATTGGAAGACCGGGTCCTGCGCCTGCGGGGCGGGCTCCGTTACCTTGAGGCCGAGCGCCGTCGCCATCCGAAGGAGGACTGCGGAGAACTGGCGCATGTCCTCCGGGGCCGATTCCGGAGCGGGTCCCCGAAGCCCAGCGGCGGTGACTCGTGGGAGGACGGCGAGATCCGCAGAGTCAGAGTCCGATTCGTAGGAGTCATCGGACGGGGATGGCGAACGTTCCGCGGTCTTCTCCTCCGCTCTCGGCGGCTGCGGCGCTGGCTGCATCGGCGGACCGGCGGGCGGTACCGCCGGGGCCGGCACGGTCTCCGGGGGCGGTATCGATGGCTTCGGGTGTACCACCGCCTGGGTTGTCGACGTGGCTGGGGTTCCCGCTCGAGCCGGGGTGGCCTGCGGGGTCGGTCTGGTCGCCGTGGCCGTGGTCCGTGGCAGCGGGGAGACCGGTCTGCGGCGGGGTGACGGTTCCTGGGCCGCGTGGGAACTCGGAGACCTGCCCCTGGGCGATCACCCATGGCGAGAGTAGCAGTGCTCCCGTGGTGGCGAGCGGGAGCGTGGTCGTGGCGACCAGAACCTCGGGTCCAGGTGGTAGCGGTTCCGGTAGGAGGGCGAGTAGGAATAGTAGGAGCCCGGGGGCTCGTGCCATCCTTGGTCCAGCGCATATCTCCCCAAGTAGCCGGGGGAGTGCACGCTCTCGCCTGCACGCACGCTCTCCAGGCGCATCTCCCGATACCGAGGGGATGGAGGCCTGGCCCAGTGGTCCGGAAATCGGGATTCGCCATGCCGGGGGGAGGAACGTCTCCAGCCCGGGGTGTCCACGTGGCGCTCCGGAGATGGACGGCGGCTTGGCAGCAGTCTCCACGACTAGCTTCGGAGGCTGGGAGGGGGTGGCCTCGATGGGTTGGTCGTCGTCCGAGAGCTCCAGGATCTCCTGGGCCTGCGGCGTTTCTTCCTCCGGGACGTCGGAGAGGGCCGGCTCTCCCGCGGGCTGGGTAGGCGGCGGGGTCAGTGGCCGGGTGGTCTCCGGAGGGTGCCACTTCTCCTTCCTCTTCTTTTTCTTCTTCCTCGGTACCTCCTCGGTAGCTGGGCGCTTCTTCTGGGCAGAAGTCAGCGGTTTCGAGGAGGAGGCCGCGGGGTCGTCTCGTGACCGACCCGTTGAGATCTTCGGGATCCTCGGTAGCTTCATCACTGGTACCGGGGGCTTCGACACCGACGGTACCAAGGTCCCGGCGGCCGTCGGAGAAGAGGAGGAGGGCGAAGAAAGGCCTTTTTCCATCAGAACGGACTCGGTCTTCTGGGCGCGGAGAGACTGCTCCCAGCAAAAAGACTTCAACCTCGCCGCCCGGTTCCGAAGTGTCTGGTGGGTGAACTCCCTACACACGGGGCAAGTTTGGACGCTATGCCCTTCACCCAAACAAAAAAGACACTTCGAGTGTCGGTCAGAAAGGGCGACCTTCCTTCCACAGGAGGCGCAGGACTTAAACAACGCCGACATAAAACGCGGAGCAAGGGCGAGGAGAAGGGGAGAGTCGGAGGACGCCGCACCGAGCCGAAAAAACAAGCCGAGGAAAAGGCGAAAAAGATCGAAAAAGATCGAAAAAACGTACCAAAATCCAGGGGAGTCCGTAGGGAGAGTCGAGAGACGGTCCGAGGTCGATTTCCAAATCCGAAAAAACTACGCAGCAAGAAAAACGCAAGAAAAACGCAAGCCAACAAGAAGAACCTTCTGTACGCTGAGACGGACAAGAAAGAACTGAGGAGGGACCGTGGCTCGGCGGGAGGAGCATGCGCAGTACGACCGAGGGGGAGGGGCTCCCCGCCAAGCCAACGAGCTCTAGAATCTTCCGAACGCTACCGCGCAGGCGCGAAAGCTCCTATTGTATGAGGCACAGAGACCACAAAGAAGAATGAAATCTTCTCTCTCTCTTCTTTTTTTGAAACACTGTTCCATTTTTAGTGGTGTTATAATGGGAAAATATGCAGAGCCACTACTAGTTTGGATATATCCCTACTTCTTGATATTGTATTTTTTATACTAATTAAAGCGAACTCTCTCTTGAAGTAACTTCTTCTTGAAGACTAATTTGCACCTAGTCTGGTAAAAAATAGCCA